>CAUYSK010105770.1:0-43207 GCA_963575035.1 Avahi laniger
CCTGTAATCCCAGCACTCTGGGAGGCCGAGGCTGGCGGATTGTTTGAGCTCAGGATTTCGAGACCAGCCTGAGCAAGAGCGAGACCCCGTCTCTACCAAAAATAGAAAGAAATTAATTGGACAACTAAAAATATATAGAAAAAATTAGCCGGGTATGGTGGCTCATGCCTGTAGTCCCAGCTACTCGGGAGGCTGAGGCAGTAGGATTGCTTGAGCCCGGGAGTCTGAGATTGCTGTGAGCTAGGATGATGCCACAGCACTCTAGCCGGGGCAACACAGTGAGACTCTGTCTCAAAAAAAAAAAAAAAAAATTGTCTATATCTAAACCGTCAAAGATACTTAACTTTCTTTCTAACAATGTGGGAAAAGAAAAGCATAATTAGGACTAACGAAAAACCATTTAACATTATTTCTTAATTCTTTCTCAACATCAATATTTCTCATAAATTTCCTATGAGAATTTTTTAAATGTGCAAACATTTACATCTGAAGTTGAGCTTTGAGAATTACGCCTTATAACTAATCTTTTATCTGTAGCCCCTGTTAAGGCTACAAGCAGTAATGGAAACAGAAAGACAAAGTCTCTCTCAGGAGGACTCCACTAGAAAACTCTCTTTGATAGGTAAATTATAGCACTTGGTAGAACTTAGAGAGATTTTTAAAATCCTGCTCAACATGGGGGAAGGAGGTTCCTTCTGATTGTACTGAATTAAACACGACTATAATGTGCTGTTTTTAGATGAGGAGCAATCACATAAATCAGTATAAATTTATTAGTATAAAAGTAATAATAGATATTTTAAAATAGTTTTTAGTGACCAACCCTGTCCAATTGGTTCTGTGTAAGAATAGTAACAACCACTCCTACTAACAGCTTTACAGGCTGTATCTAGAAGGCTATGGTAGCTAAAGAATAGCAATTATTTGCAAGTAACTAGATACTTGTATAGTCTCTTTGAAATCCTTATGGCCAAATTTGAAAATGTCTAAAATCATGTATAGATGGGTAGCCTCTTTACTTCATTATTTCCTTAGACATTTTTTAAAAAAATCTCATTTTTTTGTTTGCACATAATGCTGTCATCTGCTTTTCTGCATTCTATTTTATATTTGGAATTCTGATGTTGAAGTTAGGAGCACCATATATCTGATGTGAAAAACTATTACACAAATATGCTTTATATAAATGAACTTTACTGTTTTAAATAACTCTACACATAAAATCATTGAAATTATATTTCACAGTATATCAGGTATCTACACTAGTAAAATTTGAGAATGTAAGAACTGGAATGGATGATAGAGACCACATAATTTACCCTCATTTTACAGAGGAAGAAATGGATGCCCAGAATAATTAAGTAACTTTCCCAATATCACATTGCCAAAAACAGCAGAATGAAGAGGGATGTTGGAGTTTTCTGACCAGTCTTCTCTCCGTGTTCTTTAATATTCCCTAATTATTCATCTATTCCCTCATAATCACTATATCAATATACTGTTGACTGTCCAACCTAAAAGTAACTGCATTTATTTTTACATTACCTCCTGGCATTCTCTCTTATCTGTTTTTTTTTAAAACATCCTGATTTTAGTAATTTTTGTTTATGTGAAGCTATGATTGTTTCTATTTTCTGCAAGCCTCCAGCTCAGAAATTTTAGTCAAAATCATTACTGAACACTCCTCATGATCCAGACACTGTAATAAGCACTTATATGTTTTATCAGTACATTCTTAAAACAACAACATAGTGTAGGTATTATTTTCCCAATTTTATGGATAAGAAAAGCCCAGTAAAAATAAACACATGTTCATGATCTCACAGCTTGTAAAGTGGTTAGATTGGAATTAAACTTGGTTTACCTAACTCCATGTGAGAAGCCATTAACCTCCATTTTGTTCTACTTTCAAAGTGATAAAAATGAACAAGCAAATAGAACCTTACATTATTTTTATAGGACTGATCTATTCTCTGCACAGGTAAAAATGAAGTTTTGAAAACTTATTGTACTTTTCATTTCTTTTAATGTAATTCAGGGGAACACATCTTACTTTAATAAAAGCATTGTTGAATAATTTGCTTTCTATGAAATGGTTATAACCTGTACAAAAAGCCATTTTTACACTTAAGTTAAAATTTTTAAATAGATTGTTAAAAAGACAACTTTTGCTTTTACATTTTCTGCATCTGTTTTGCTGTTAAGATTGAATTCAAAGTTGTTCTCCCAGTAGTGACTTCTGTTGGCATTATCACTCGGTTAAATAAACACTGCAACTTTCAGCTTGCCATGCTAACTTGGATTGTTTGGCTTTGACAGAATGCTGTACTTCTCTGACTAAAAGTGAAACTTAAACTCCTAGCCTTACCATGATATCACTGCTCTGCAATTTTAATAAGCCTGGAAACTCAAGGATGCACAAGGATACATTTATAGAATTCCTTTGTTTTGAGTGATTCTTCTGCCCTCTGCTGTCCAAATAGAATGTCTAAACAAATCTTATTTTGTCTGGGTGGATTTTTTCTGTCATTATTGACTTGCTGAATCTTGGTAATAAGTTTCAAGTGAAACAAAATATGAAAAAATCCATCATACAGTGAGTGGTGCAGGTCATGTAAGAAACCAATAGAATTTGGCCAAAAATAACAGACTGCTAGAAAATTCAGAATCTGAGGAAGATTTATAAAGCATAAGATTTAAATTTTGATATTTGATTTATTATAAATGATGTACTCCATAGTTTTATTTTGTGTTGACAAAGAATTTTTAAGATTTATGAATAAGTATAAAATATTAGTGTTTACTCAAAATTGAGTTTCAGTTTTTAAATCATTCCTTTATCAATAAGATGAGAAGAAAGCATTTGTTTTTGAAGTTCAAATATTTGTGAAATGTGTGTTTTATTACTCTTAAACCAGTTTGCCACAGTTTTTGATGATTTCTAAATGTGTAATTTTGTAAAAATAGCAATTCATTTTTAAATTCTATTTTCGCCCAAATTATTGGTGCTTTAATTTTTTACTGTTAATTTTGTTGGCTTTACTTTTAAAGATAAAAATTTACACATGAATTTCCCAACCAATGCTCCATTTTCTTTTTTTCTTTGGGTAGGGAGAAAAATGAAGTAGTTATAGGTATCTTTTATTATAATTTCATAGCTTTATTTTATGTGGACAGCGATGAAAGATAAATGCATTGCAATTCCTATTAATAGCTTAAAGACCAAAAAAAATGCTTTTTTTTTTTTTCCTGTATAAGGATACCAAACAGAGGTAGTAGATACGGTGATTCTAAGTATTCCTGTAAATTCCTTGGTTCAAAAATTTGAAACAAAGCCATATTTTGAGGAACACTAACTAAGACTTGGTAAAAATCACCCCGAGTATCTAAAGACTTAACTTCTCATGCCAGCTGTTCCTCCTCCACTGTGTGACACTAGATACACTGAATAAATGCGCATCTTCAGTTCTAAATCTTTTTCTTTCAGGGATGAGGTGTGGTTGGTTTTCTTTTATCTTCTTTTCATGTAGGGGAAAGAAACACTAAGCCACATGAAATATCAAATCACTAAGTTGGACAGGTGCAGAGGCTCACAGCTGTAATCCTAGCACTCTGGGAGGCCAAGACGTGAGGATTGTTTGAGCTGAAGAATTTGAGACCAGCTTGAGCAAAAGCAAGACCCCATCTCTACTAAAAATAGAAAAATTAGCCAGGCGTTGTGTGGGGCACCTGTAGTTCCAGCTTCTGGGGAGGCTGAGGCAGGAGGATCAGTTGAGCCCGGGAGTTTGAGGTTCCCATGAGCTAGGTCTACTCCATGGCACTCTGTCTCAAACAAAAAAACCCATTAACCACTAAGCTAACCTGCTTCTTCCTGTTTACTGCCTTCCCTGGTTTATTTTTGAATGTAATGTGTGCTTTTAGTGAAGGAAAAAAAATATTAAACTGTCCTGTAAATCGATTAACAAAACTTGATTAAGAATTTCCTGTAAAACTCTACTGAAAAAAAATATTGAAAAGTCCTACAAAACTTGTTAAATTTCAGATTTTCCCTGAATAAATATCTCTCCTCTCCAATTCTATTTAGGAATTCAGATCTTTACAAAATTGAAAATTTTTTTTCAGAAGTCTTTTTTTAATATTAATTAATTAGCTATTTCATTTAACAGCCCACAACAAAAACAAGATTAGGCAATTTTCAAACTACCATCAATGTAACGTAATGAAGTATCTCCCTCTTTATAACATTTCGAATCTCTGTCTAAGTAAAAAGCCCCGTCATGTACAAGTCCTCACGTGGGTTTTTCTCTGGAGAAAATCAAAGGTAAAAGCTAAATAACATCCTCTCTTTGTGGTTGGGTCCTTATTGCCCTTCTTTTCTGCTATGAGATTAAAAACTCCCAAATTTGGAATGTGGGTGTAGATAAGTCTGACTGACAGTCCCTATTTATTCTCCACTAAATCAGCAGTCCCCAATCTTTTTGGCACCAGGGACCAGTTTCATAGAAGACAACTTTTCCACAGATGGGGAGTTGGGGAGAGGCTGGCAGAGGGCCGGGGGAGGTGCAGGTTGGGGAGGTGGAGCTCAGGCGGTGATGCTTGGCCCTGTTTTCCTAACAGGCCACCATCTGGTACTGGGCCTCTGCTCGAGGGCTGGGGACAGCAGCACTCAATAATTGGACTTTATAACATTGTAAGAGATGTTGAGAAATTACAAAGTTCTTTTGATTCCAGGTCCACTGGGAAATTCATCTTACAAATACACCATCGTGGACCAGCTCTGGGTCCTGGCATCCCCCTCTGTTCTAGAAAAGTCTTTCTTACTATAACTTATCAAGGCATCATTGCCTTCCCTGAGATTGGTTTATGATTTTGCTTTACAAAAGAAAATCCTGTATGGAAGAGATCATAGGATAATAATACATAATGTCAATAACTGGGCTTACATAGCAGACTGAATGTAGGTAATGGTGCTCCAACTAGAACTAGAACTACTCCTGAGAAACTCAAACTTTTACCTTGATTGCTATTCTCAGCAGCAGGGATTTGAGGCAGCCATGGAATCCACAAGTTCAGAACTTTTGGGGCACCCTGTTTTCTCTTTCTGCTCCATAAACATGTGGCTTGAGCATCAGCATGATCCTGTAACACAGTCTTTTCACAGAGAGGTGATGGTTCTCAGCATGTTATGTCTTTGTTAATCTCCTGCATCAGATCTTGGTCATAAACCATGCTGGCCCCATTAAGTAAGAATTTTTTTTAATATTGTAGAAAAGCGATGTTTTAAGGTTGACTTCCAAACATAGATGTAACTGACCAAAGACAAATATATAATTCAAAAATAGTATTCAGAACTTTCTATGAATGTGTATAGTGTTCGACTATGACAGTGTCGCCAAAGGGGACTGAAAAATGCAGAGTATGAAGCAAGAATCCTCTCACAGTGTCTCACTCTGTCTTCCCATTTGTGCACCTGAGGAAAATGGCTAACATTTTGTTGTTATTGTTGGGTTTTTTGTTTGTTTCACTTTAAGTAAATCTTCCCTAATTAATTTATAAACTATAGAAAACTTTGGGAAAATCTCATTTTAGGCATCAGTGGCTCACTCATGCCTCTATATCATATTGAATTTACAGTTTTATTTTCTAATATTTGTTCACTCCAGAGCCTTCCATTTGTTGAGTAGCAAACTATTACTTTGTCACCATCTCTCTAAATTACTGAGGGTATTTTTGGTTCTATTTCTTCGAGCGTTTAGCAGAGGCAAGGCTAGAAGCTTTCTGACTCCAGATTCCTAAAACTGAGTACACTGAAGGAGGTGTACGATGAAACATCACTGTCGTTCCCTTTAACTCATAGGCTATGTTTCTCTAATGCGGTGAGAGGCCGTGGGCTTCTAACATGAACCAACCTTTACAACAGACTTTCAGCTTTCTTTTCCACAGGGCCAACATTTGCTTTTATAATGAGGTTCTTCAAATCCCAGGCTACTTACTGTGTTCAACAGTGTTTTGCTTTTTCTGGTATGGGAATTCCTCTGAGAGAAAGGAAAACTCAGAGAGAGATAGAGAAATTACCTCTGTCTTTTTTGGCCCTGGCTTTCTTTTTTTTTTGAGACAGTCTTGCTCTGTCGCCGGGGCTAGAGTACAGTGACATGATCATAGCTCACTGCAACCTTGAACTCCTGGGCTCAAGTGATCCTCCTGCCTCAGCCTTCCAAGTAGCTGGGATTACAGGCATGCGCCACCATGCCCAGCTAAGTTTTTCTATTTTTAGTAGAGATGGGATCTCGTTCTTGCTCAGGCTGGTCTCCAACTCCTGACCTCAAATGATCCTCCCACCTCCACCTCCCAGAGTGCTAGGATTACAAGAGTGAGCCCCCATGCCTGCCCAGCCCCTGGCTTTTCTATCTCTGATATTTAATATAAAGTCTATCCTTGCCCGTAACTGTTACAGGCTGACTCTTAGATGAATAAGCAGGAGGATAAGATGGCACCTATTACATTTGCGTTTTTTACTTTATAAATAAAACTCAGACTTCCTTTACATATTTAGTTTATTTTTCCCAGTTTGCTGAAAATGAAAGCTTAGTTCAGTCCTTCCTTGTGCCATGTCTTCCCACGCATTATTCATTTTTCTGATTTGTTTAAAAGAAAACTACAACCTGTAGAGAACAGTCTGAAGCCGCAGAGGGAGAAAACCTTTAACAGCTGTCTGGGGCCTTGCCAAGGGGAAAAGATCATTCATTGGATAAAAACCCTTTCTCTCCTTTTATCCATTGCTTCCCACTCCACTACTAAAGGCTCTAGACAAACATGCAGACCTGCCAAGCATAACACCATCACACCTAGCCAGCTATGGCAGCCAGCCATGGGAGACAGGCGCTGAACCAGGGCTGGTTGCTGTTGCTGTTGCTGTTGGGTTTGTCTAGACACGTTCTCTTCTAGTCTTGAGATGGTATTAATGTTTCTAGCAAGATACTGGTATTTTAAAATTTCAGTAATAGCTTTCTCTTTTTTTCTTTGTCCTTAAATTTTAAACTGTCTTTGAGTTTTATAAAACAGTAGGTAGAGACACAGATAAGTTTTCTGATTTATTTCCTACATTCACAGGAGCTAAAGTGGTGGAAGTCAGGCCAATGTTAGAAAACTGGAGGCAAAAGTAAATGGCCCCCCCATGGTACCGTGTTAGTAGCTAGAAATTAAAAGTACATACATATAGAGAAAAATTCACTAGATTTTTAATATGTGGGATGTACAGCTGCAATAAGAAAAATTTCTAGGCTCTTTTGTAAGAAAATAAATAATTGAATATAACAATTTGCTTTAGATATAGCATTTTACACACTTTCTCTTTTTCTTCTATGGAATTTTTCTTTCCTACTTTACTCTTACCTGCGTGTGTTGCTTGGCATCTCAAGTTATTTTTAGATCTGTGTGCTACACAGCTATATGATATCAAAGCAAAAATTCCACTGGTTTGAATGTACTACAATAACAATATTTGGTTCAAACTATACTGTCTTAAACCTCAGGGAGTAACTCTACCAAATCATTTTCATTTGTGCAAGCATAGTGGAGACTCGGACCTGAGAGATCACGCATAGCAACCCAGAGGATAAAGATCTTATCCAAACACTGGCAGCATGCCATGAGGAAAAGCTGCCATAAGAAAAAATATATATTCAAAGATCATTTTATAATAGTCAATAGAAACCAGGTTTTCCTTCTCTTCTTTTTTTCTTAGATTTTATTACACTTAAACCTTTTTGTCAGAGGTGAACAATGAAGAAAATTGTCATATTTATTTATTTGCTAAATGTTCATATTTTTATTCAACTATACTTTCTTACATTAAAATTTGTAATTATTTAAAAATTTGATATCACTACTCGTGGATTGAATGTCATTATATTACTTCTTTTGAAATTTTGGCTACTGCATAACTACAGCTGCAAAGTCAAAAGAGACTTTTTAAGCTGGAGGGCTCTTTCAAAAATGTAATGCAGGCAAAATCTTGCTCTTGCTTTGATTTTAATGATAGACCAACCAGATTGAACCACAGGCATTATACGCTATAAGCCCACTGTGAATGGCCTTTGACTGAGCCTCAAACCTGCGGCCTATAATTGGAGAGGAGCTTTGTATCATTTGAGCTCCATATCCATTTTGAGTCTCTGCTTAATCTATTTAATACAGGGTTCCTTCCATTATCGAGTTGACAGATTCCACTTGGCGGAAGACTAAGTGCTAGAAATAATAACTGAACACACAGACTTAGATCTTTGGACCAACATCCAGTTAAGAATATGCCAGATAAATACTAAATGGCTAATACTCCAGGACATTTCTAATCTCTCTGCTGCAGAACCTGAGGCAAGTAAACAGAAAGCAAGAGAGGATCAGTTTCTTAAGAGCAGACATGCAAGATTTCTGTGAAAGATAAAGATACTTTTTAATTATTTATAGAAAATCATTAACAAGTTTTTTTTTTAAGTACAACTTCTTTGGTACTTCTTCTAACTCATAAGAGCCATTATGATTTTATTGGTATAAAATTTGGGTTCGGAGTCATATATTGTGACTAACTCTAGGATCTTTGGTCCCCTAAGAATGACTCTCTTGAATGCTTTGAGAAGTACATTTTATTTTTGGAACCTTAACATGATTCTAATTAGTGCCTTGTATACATGGCTCAGTTTAGTAAAGACTATGTTTCCAACTTTTCTAAAAACTATAATAAGGGAAAAGCAGAATCTACTTTCAAACTTTCCCTGATGTCTCTCATTTTCTTCTCTATGCTGCCTGCATCAATTGACTAAAGTTTTCCACCTCAAAAGAATGCATTAGTCCATTAAGAATTTGAAATGTGATAACAGAATTGTTCTATCAGAGATATATTCCTAAATTATAATATATCGAAAAATAAAATAGATTTAGGATTTGGAAGAGAAGATATTTTCTGAATTAAAAAAGTTTAGTTATAAAGTGATTTCTTTATTTTTGGATAAAGTCACTTCAAATTCGTTGACTAGTAGGAACTTTTTAATTTTTACCACCAGAGGGCAGGTTATGTTAACTATTGATTTAGTAAACGCTGAAAGGCACGCAGGAGGCAATTTTAGACACAAGTGGAAAATTCCCTGAGGGTTTCTTCACAGCTCCTTTAGGAGAAGAGCTGTTAAACTGTTCAAAGTATAATTTTCACACCAGCTATAAAAGAAACTGCATAATTACAATTTCAAATTATTAAAGTTTTTTCGAAAGTAATTTTTCCAACCTGTTGATTTGTTCCTTTTTATTTTTAATAAACATGATTTCAGTTGAACTGAAATCATAAAGTTACTCAAAGGAAATTGAAAATGATAGTTTCCTATAGTTTCTCAGGTTTATAGATCAATTTCTTAACAGTTATGTCAACTTAAATTTCATGTATCTTCATTAGAAACAATAATCTTCAAAGGAACGATAATGTTTATAAGAAAAGAATTCACTGTGGAAATTTTATACATATACATGAATGAATACATATAATTTAGAATATTTTTGAGGGGGAAAACTGAATTTAAATTTATTGGTGGTGGACCGCATTTATTTACAAGTACACTTGATTCCATATTGACTCTGTTGCCCATTCCTTTAATATTATTGATGATAAGCCTTAAAAACTTTACTGAAAGTAAGTGAGACTTTCTCAGATACATAAACAATGTCTTTCTCCACATTTATTTTCAGTGTCCAAGCAAAACCTATGACCCACTGATTAAATCCACCCGAGATTTTCCAGATGATGTCATCAGTTTCATAAAGCGGCACCCTGTGATGTATAAGTCAGTGTACCCTGTTGCAGGAGGACCAACATTCAAGCGAATCAATGTGGATTACAGACTGACACAGATAGTGGTGGATCATGTCGTTGCAGAAGACGGCCAGTACGATGTAATGTTTCTCGGAACAGGTAAGCTCAAGCTAGATCGCTCTTTCTTTCAAAGGAATTTTTCATGATTAAACAAAACAAATGGTTCAAAAATGTTATTGCTCAAAATAAAAATGAGTAATTATTAAATAATACTTTGTCAATATTTCTTAAAATTGTGTAACACATGCTTTTAAATTATATTGATAAATACCTCCCAGCCTCCTAAATATATTTGTTTATTATAACTGCTGTGTGTCTACTATAGGTTAGGTACTCAATACATATTTGTTCAGTGACTTTGGACTAAAATTAAACAAGTAGAACAAAGTAATATTTTTTTATTTTCAAACTTCACTTTTCTCTTCACCTACTTGACAAGCTCTACCTCAAAGGATCCT
Source organism: Avahi laniger (assembly GCA_963575035.1). Taxonomy (NCBI): domain Eukaryota; kingdom Metazoa; phylum Chordata; class Mammalia; order Primates; family Indriidae; genus Avahi; species Avahi laniger. The sequence continues at coordinate 10,315 of CAUYSK010105770.1, forward strand.
TTCACCTGATTTTGAGAATCTCTGACTTAGTTGACTCAAGATAGCTTTTCAAAAACATTAAGCATTATTATGTAAAGACCTTTAAATAGAAACTTCTTGGACATTGTTTTCCTATTCTTAAATTTTTTATGGATTAAAATGAATTTTGTGGACTCTCATAATTGAAACCCACTGTATTCTTTGTCAGTATTTGTAAAATGATTTAAAATTTTTTTCACAGAAAGAAAAATGTTATTTATTTGATAAGTCTCAAAAATTTTAGAAAGTATTATTTAATAATATCGTGTGAATTCTAATGGTATTTAATGATAAACATGCATCATTAAAAACTATGCACTGCTATGTTATATAATCGAATGGATCAAGCATTTCATAAAGAAATGGAAATTAATGGGTTTTCAAAAAGATATTTTTAATGAAAATATATATTTAGGAATACAAACAATAGTAGAATTATTTTAAAAATACATTGGTTTTACAAAAACTAGATTTATCAGGAAGTATGTGTGTTATAGACTCAGATCATTAAACACAAGTTGTCAAACCTGGTTATGTTGCAGATAGTAATTCCAAGAACTGGAAAAATAAGGGATTTTTCAAAGACTACAGAGATGGCTACTGAAGAGTCGGAAGTAGAAATAATTAGTTTCTTATCAATGCTCACGAGTTTGGCCTTTAATTTGCACTGTACACCCAAAGCTCACTCCCAGGTCAACTGTTCACTGCCATAAATGTCATTCAGCCACTAGGTGGTACTATCTAACTTTTACTGAGAAAATTACAGAGACACCAAGATAGATACTCAATTTTGACATTTGGAAAATGTATATTTGATATTTTTCAAAGATCCTAGAGTCATCTAAAAATAATTAAATAATCCAGACTATTTTGCACAAACAGGACCATTACTATATATGTTACTATACTCAAACCCCAGTGCTCAGAAGTTTAAAAATATCTATTTTGTGTGGATTAATTTTAAAGTGCAATTTTTTTTGTAAAGTATTTTTTTTCCTGTACTAGTATGCCACCTGTGGAATTGCAATATAAGAGGATATATTTAAGATTTTTTCTAAATGTCAATTTTTGGTTTACATTATCAACCTCGTATTGTCTTTTAAGTTGAACTGAACTAATTTAGACAAAACTTCAGTTTCTAGCCCATTAATAATGATTAGGAAGGTAAAATACAATTGAAGAGTGAGCTACAATTTTCCTCAGATTGCTTCAATGATTTCTCTTTTTTTTTTTTGTCCATTTGTAACATTAAAAGAACATAAATCTGCCTTTTGTGGTGAATTGGATATAATAACTACTAAATAAATATATATTACATTGAGCTAGAGGTGGAGGAGAGAGAAATTGGTTATTTTAATGTATTTTAACCTTTTTAATTAAGGCCCAAAACATTCATTCCATCTTTGTTATCATTTCAACCAATATTTAAACTAAACATATATGTTTCTTTTGTGAAGAATATGCTCCGAATATATGTCTTTTAATATTCTCTTTATAAATATGTATTCTACTAGCTAAAAGCTATAATATTTCTGATGGGCAAAATCATATACATTAAGCTTCACTTCTTTATGTTTGCTTTATTCAATCTAATTTGTGAAAGACATTTAAAAATAAATGAAGGGAGCAATTTGTTTCTAGGAATATGCTTACAGCTGAATATTGAAATAGAAACAGCAGGCTCATGGGCTATGCACTTTTTCAGACATTGGAACCTTGCTAAAAGTTGTCAGCATTTCCAAGGAGAAGTGGAATATGGAAGAGGTAGTTCTGGAGGAGTTGCAGATATTCAAGGTAAGACTCAGTCCCAAGTTGCAGGAGCAGAGATGGTGGAACTGAGATGTCCTTGTTACGGGGCGCACTTGTTTTAATACATCATCACTTTTGCTGGAGAAGTGTTTGAAATTAGCTCCTTTATTTTTCTTTTCCCTAAGCAACGGAAAAAGTTTTATATGCAACTTAGAATGGGACTCACCTTACTCTATAGAGTACCACTGAACTCAGAGCTCCCGGGATTGCCTCTCATTACTGCATTCTCTAAGCATACAGTCAGACAAATTGCCACATTAAATGAAAGCCTGGGGTCTCTTTTACTATCCAGATGCTTTTCTACTTTATAAATTTTGCTTTTCTATTTTTCCCCAATTGAATTTGAAAAAGCTAGAAGAGTGTATAAATCATGTGTCCCTGCTTTTCTGTAAGGAAATTAAAAAAAAAAAAAAAAAGGTTGCATGATAGTAAGTCTTCATGTATGCTGAATTGCTCTCACCAGCCAAAAAGAATTAGTAGATCTACAATAGTTCTCCAGGTCTAGAGAATGTCTTTGACTTTTAACAATAAATTTGAATTGTGGCATTTTTTTGGTGAATCCTTAATAAAATTTGATTTTAAATTATTTCCTGAAAATAACATTAGAAATAAAATTTTATTTCTTAGAAAAGCTTTTTAAAACTATGCTGTGTTTTTTAATAACATTTTTGTTGAGACAGTTTATTAAAAAGGATTGTTTCCATGTAAACATCTATTGCCTAAAAGGGAATAAAGCCCTCCACTGTGAGGGGCCCAAGTTAATTAACATGCTGAGTTCCACAGGATCCTGTTTACATTGTGATGATAATAGTGGTCAAGGAGTTAACAAGAACAAGACCTGCTATCTGGTGTCTACCAAAACAAAATCTTGGGTGGCTCCTAAGGGAAAGGCCGGATGTCAAACATAAATGTGAACCCTGAGGCCAAAAATACAGTCCCTACAACACACGTAGGCACATTAGAACAAATCTCATTCAGTGGTGTTACAACCGTGGTCCACAGGAATTGCTTGGATTCCACTGTTAAAGATTAAATAATGGCCATGATTTGTTTTGTTTTCTTCTTTTAAAAACAGCTTTATTGAGATATAATTGACATACAAAAAACACATATACTTAATGCATATAATTTGATGAGTTTGGCTATGCTTTTTAAGTTCCTGACACAAAATATTATTGGATAGATAGAACTTTCTCACTTAAATTTTTTGTTTCTTATATTTCCTTAAATCTTTTACATTTGCTACTATTTGCCAAGTAGTAAATACTAGCTGGTGTGAAATGAATAAATAGTAGATAGATAGAAGATAGACAGATGGCATTTTTTTAAAACATTCTGTCCTTTTTAGTTTGGTAATTTTTGTGTTCATGTTTCTGATTTTATCTTGCATGCACAGAGCCATATTTTCTACAAATAAAACTGGCTTTAGTGTATATCATGAAATCACGAGCATCAATATTGTATAGTGTTCTATAAAGAATATGGTCATCTACAAGGAGCACTATAACTTTTCAGAGCTCTGCTACTTGAACAAGTTTTTGAACCACTGATCTAAGTAATAGCAGAAAGAGGTAATAAATAATTATGGAGATGTTCTTGTCAACACTAGTTTGAATTATATGGAAGCAGTTAAGATAAGCAGATTGGAAAAAGGAGAAACTTGTCAGTAACAGGGAACAATTTCCATTGCAGAGTGTTTCCTTATATGTTAGGGTAGTTTTTCTTTAATAAGATACTTTAAGTAACTATTTTCACTTCTATTAAGGTAAAGCCACTACACATTGGAAGAAAATGGCAAACAACAAGATCCTTTTCTCCCCTAAATAGCAGATCACTTCAGTGATCTTTGGTGTAAGATAAAACAACATATTGGTTAATAAAAAGGCATGTTAATGATTATCTTTATTGACATATAACTTCTATTTTCAGTACCCATCGATCATCTTGAACATGGAGTTGTCTCTAAAGCAGGTACTTTCTAATTTTTATATAAAAATTATCCACAAAAGCAACAGGTTACTTGAATCAAAAGTTCATTTGAAGGGAAATCCATTGAAATTGGAAATTAAATAGTAAATAATATAAAAATTTTAACTCATTTGTTTCTAGTTTAATTGATTAATGGCCATCATTTGAGCCTTGCCTTGGGAGAAATGGAACCTAATTTCATTAATTGAACAATATATTCTTCCCTTCCTTTGGCCTTTAAAAATGAGCTCACTTTCCTAGTCTAATGAGGATGTCTTTCTGTGAAAGTCATAAAAAAATTGTGTAGAATATCACCCCTAACCCTTACAAAGGGTTTATCTGGGAGTCTAGGAGTTAGAATATGGACTGTGGTAGCAAATAGCCCAACAACAGTTGGACTTCAAAATGCCACTTAATATCGAACTCTCAGAATCAGTTTCCTTTACAGTAAAGTTAGAAAAACAATATTTCTACATTGTAAGTTTACTGGAAGTTTAAATAAGATGCTGCATGCAAAGTTTTACACAGAGAGCTGGGACATTATAAGCATGAAGTGAAGAGTAGGTAATTATGATAATGATAACAATGTTGAATATGACTTCAGTTCTCTGATATGATACTCCAAATCCCAATTGGTTCTAGAGATTCATACTTGCATTACCATTTCTATTTGTACCCTCAAGATTTAAGAAAGTCATATGATAAGATGTTCAACATTAAGGTGTTTCTAAAATTGTCTTTATCTACTATGCCTCATATGGCAGAATGATTATTAAGGAAAGTTCTAAATAGGTTTTTTCTTCAAGTCTTTTCCATTAATCTGTTCATTCATTCAACATTTATTTCTTGAAGGCCTACTACGGTGCTTGGAGGGTACATAAGTGAATGAATGACATAGCTTTTAACCTCCAAGAAGCTCACAGTAGAGCTGAGAGACAGAGGAGCATGCTATGAATAATGATAATGATAAAAACAACCAGATAAATTAAAAGGGGGATGGGATCGAGGAGCTTATGCCATGTGAAAGGGGAGAACATTTTGCAAAAGTGTGAAGAGAGACCATAGGCTGTTCTAATCAGTTTGTGTTACTTTAGAGCCAAAGGTATATGTGTGTTCAAGGGGGAAGGAGGCTGGAAATAAACCTGGAGAAGTAAGCCAGAGCAAGATTAGGCACATCCTTATATGTCCTCCTAAGAAGTTTAACAACGTATCTTAAAGATAACGAAACCCCCTGGGTGCTTAGGAAGCTTGTACTTATTGTCCCAGCTTCCCAAGAAGCTGAGATGGGAGGATGCCCAGGAATTCGAGTCCATCTTGGGCAATATAAGGAGACCCTGTCTCAAAAAAAAGAAAAAAAAAAAGGCAATGAACACCCTTAAAGATTATAACCAGGAGAGTGTCCCGATAAGATTTTCCTTTTAGAAAAATCAGTCTGCTGTGGCAGTGTGGAAGATAGATTGGGTTCTAGTGGAGAGATGGGGGTTGCTGGAAAAGAAGGCTAAAGCTACAGAAATAGGACACTTACAAGTAATCCAGGAAAGAAATGATAAGGACTGAAACAAAGGCAGTGGCAGTGGAGAAGGAGAGGAGGAAATAGATCAGAAAATCCTCCATGAGAGAATGGAAATGATGTGGTGACAGACTGAATGTGAGAGACAGAAGATTCAAAGGCAACTGCCAGATTTCTGTCTTGGGTAACGGGGTGAGTGATGGTGCTTCTTGCCAAGGTAGGGCAGGAGGAGTAGATTTAGGGGAGTCGTTATGTTCATGTTTATGTTGTTTTCAGGATACCTCTGAACCTTTAGAGAAAAAAAGGGGTAAAGAAATGAGAATAGGAAAGAGGGAAACCCAACATTTAGTGTGAGGAAAAAAATTACAAAGACAGACATAAAGAGGGAGAACAGGAGAAAGTGGAGAGAGTTTCAAGGAGCATATTGTCATTAGTGTCAAACACTATGGAGAATTTAAGCAAAACAAATGTTAAACTGTTCATTGCATTTAGCAACTAGAAAGTCTTAACTGACAGTTTAATGGGCGATAGAGGTATAAGACAGATTTCTGTAAGTTGAGTGCATGTAAGCTACTTACTGCCAATATTTACTTCTAAGCTGCTTTTCCTTCATTTAAAGCTTGGCATGGTCCACTGGGGTTGACCATGAGTTCTTTAAAGGCACAGGCTATGGCTTATTCATTGATATCATCCCTCCCTCTCTACCACCACTACCACAGACACCCAAATGCATACATAAGTGGAGTAGTGCACTCATTTCTGGGCTGATTTTCAAAGCTGAATTTTATTTGCTGGGTTTTTCAGTATCCTGCAGTCTTTTCTTTTTTGACATGGCTCCTCTCAAGCCTGCTTCAACACTTTCTTTAGAGTGATCCCAAAAGCTCTCTCTCCCACTTACAACCCCTGTCCTTTCGGGGACCAGTACTTCATTAACAAATGAAATGGTTAATTAAAACCAGAGGAAAGTTTTATAAATCTCTTTTCAGTCATCTCTCATGAAAGGAGCCATGGCTGGGGAAGACCCTCACATTTGCCTATAGCATCTGTGCTTGATATAATCTACCAAGGTATATTTTCTACTATTGAGAAAGAATTCGACATCTTAATTCTTGTCTAGCAGCTGGTTTTTGACCTTCATAAATTGCTGCCAAGCTTACTCAGCGCTTTAGAATGCTGTCCTTTTCACTATCAGCATCTTCAAACCGCCAAACCACTGTCCCACCAGGGGTAGAAGAAATTGACTTATTTTGCTTTTTGTTATGTTTTTGTACAAGTGTTTGCAAGGGGCGGGGCACTTAGGGAAACAGATTTAGATGTATCGTGTGGTATTCAAGAAAGCAAAGTTTTTAAGACTAGTCTGAAAGGTGCTTCTAATTCATTTGTTTTGCCTGATTTGCAGCAACAGTTGTACATTGGTTCACGAGATGGATTGGTTCAGCTCTCCTTGCACAGATGCGACACTTACGGGAAAGCTTGTGCAGACTGTTGTCTTGCCAGAGACCCCTACTGTGCTTGGGATGGAAATGCGTGCTCTCGATACGCACCTACTTCAAAAAGGTAAGACGTGCATTGAGAATATCCTTCCTTTCTATAAGATGAATATCTCACATAAATCGTTGTGTAGTTTAAGTTAAAATGAAAATATATAGAAAACATGGTCAGTCAATGGAAGGAATATTGAAATAAATCTTTTTAGAGTTTTATATGAAACTAAATTTTGGAAGAGAGTAAAACAGATATTCTGAAATTCCGAAACGTAGAACTTTAAAAAATTGATACGTTGTTTATATTCTTTTTCTTCATTTACATTTAAACACCATTAAAATTTGTTTCTATTCGCTACTTTACCTTTTTTATAATCCTCCCTTCCTCCCTTCTTATTCGTAAATATGTATATACTCAGAACTGTTTCACAAATAATTTTAAAATGTATGTGTTTGTAAAAGCACAGATTATATACAGCCCACAGTGCATCTAGTGACTTGGTACAGTTTTATTTTTACTCTAATAACTCTAATTTAGTCAATTTCTGCCACTCGGATATACTTAAACAACAAACTGTTACCTTGCTCTTTGCAGTTCATTGCTTTATGTGTTCCTAGACATAACCACTATTTTGAGCCAGCAATTCTCCGCTAGAAATGTATTCTGTAGACACATGTGCAAAAGTTCCACAAAGTTATATGGTTAAGGATGTTCATTTCAGCACTATCTTTAATAACAAAATAACTTGAAACAATCTGAATGAATGCCCATCAATATGCTTGACGTTAGGTAAATATCATACATTAATTATTTTTAATGTGGGTTATAGTAGCCTTACTTTATAAAGTATTGTTCAAAGTATATTTCCATCTAGGTAAAATGTCAGCAAATTGTGTGTGGCATTCTTTTATTCTTTAAGTCTTTTTTTAACCAATTGAGATAACAGGTAAGCATATGTTAGTCTCATTACCACATGTACATTTTTTTTCTTTTTGAAATTTTACTGATTTTTTAAATTCTAAAATCTTGGGAGTCACAGATTGAATATATAGTATAATACAACAGCAAATACTGCTTAAAATTGTAAACATTTTATATTGGCTGAAATCTCTGAATTAAATTTAAATGGGTAGATATGATTATTACAAGTCAAAATAAAAAAGTCACCAACATTTTGTTATGGGTTTCAGCCAATAATATGCTTATCATAGTGAGTCTTTTCTGGAAGCTAAAAAACAAGAATTCTCCTTAGTTGGTGAGAAACCTTCAATATGATGAACAGACCGTGTTCTTTAAGAAGCAAAGATATAAAAACATTCTTGACCTTATGTACCTTATACCATCATAATTTTTTCTTCTTCTAGTTCCCAAAACTGTATCTCTGATCTTACAGATATGCCACTGTGATGTTTTCCTTACCTAACATAATGTGCATGTGAGCCAAAAGGTGCTCACAATGGATGAATCTTGTTCAAGGTTGTCATCTGGTCAGCATTGCCCTTAAGGAACACCCTAGATATTGTAGAAGGTTTATGGTTCTTCTCTGATCTCTGAAGTGGCAAAATAAAATGGCCAAAGCAAATAAGATAAAAAATAATGTAACATATAATATACAATAAGATATAAGATATATATTAATATAGTATAATAAGATATATATTAATATAAGATGTATATTAATATAATATAAGGTAATATAAAATAACATAAGAGTGTAAGACATGCTTAACATAGTTGTAGCAGATTTTTTCTTTTTTATACAATAATTACTATTTTCTCTTAAGGAAAATATGTGACATAATGCAAAAGCCATTATTTATTATCATTATCATTAATATTATTATCACAACTACCAGAAAACAATTTGAACTACATGACAAAAGATAGAAATAATAGGTAGCCATTCATACCATATCAAACTTTTAATTCTGTTTCAAGTAACAGCATTTAATTTGTTGCTTAATCAAATCTATGTAATAATGTGTATTTACATGATAAAGTGTTTTGTACTTGTGTATACTTTATTACCCACTGACTGAAGCTCTTTCATATGTTATTATTTCCCAGTGACTGAAAGAGTAAGAAGAGTTATCCCCATTTTAGTTATATAAAACCTGGATTATATTTATATTCAACCTGTTCCATTGAATAATTCATCAAAAATCAGACAAAAAGAAAAGAATAGTAGTTAAATAAAATTCAAGTAATCTCATTGTCCAAACAGGATTTGTTCTACTAGGACTCTACCACCAGTAATATTGAAGTTAATGTTAGTTTGATTGGAATATTGACCTGCATTTAAGTTGAGCAGTAAGATAAGCATAGTTCTACATCTGTTATTAGTGTTAGATGTAGCCTTTCTTTATTCTGATTATCACGCTTGAAGTTCTCATCAGTTTAACCCCCTTTCTGTAGGCGAGCTAGACGTCAAGATGTAAAGTATGGGGACCCAATCACCCAGTGCTGGGACATAGAAGACAGTGAGTACAGATTTAATATGCTTTTTCTTCCATTTAAAATGCTAAGCTTAGTCTTTGTGCGTCTCTTTATTATATAACTTGAAACATCTATTATACAGGAAGATCTCATTTTGTGTAATTCTTATGTTCTGAAAGAGCAACTAGGAAATTTTATAAATCAACCCCTGTCTGTGTGCCTAAGTGAATAATCCTTTGTTATATCATTATTTGTTTCATATGTCTTTTAAAATTCCTATACTGTAGCTTTGTTTCTTTTTTACTGCCTTATCCATCCTTGTAAAGTTTGAAAACTGCTATTAGAGATAAAGCAGGATATAGCCAAAAACATTTAGACATTTAGTGTAAACTCAGAGACCTCCCAGAAATGTCTGATAAAAGCAGAGGTATTTATTCGAAAGAAGTTTTAGGCAGCCTATACTTTATTTGTATTCACTTATTAATTTATATGTTCATTCAATCAGTATAGATTTACTAAGTGACTTCCCCATGCATGTAATTGTCCTGGGTATATTATGAGACAAAGAAACTCTGTAGAGAGCTTATGATTCTTTGGGGAGATGTCATAAGGCACAATTAGTGATGTGGGAGTTTAACAAAAGAGAGATCACCGGCGGCTGTATTGTTCACAAAAAAATTCATAGGATAGAAGATCTTCAAAATCTGAGTAGGAGACGGGCAGAGTGGGGAATGAAGAGGAGGTCTGATGAATGAATCTGAAAACAAAGAAAAAATATATATTAAAAAATCCGTATCTATCTATCTATCTATCTATCTATCTATCTATATGTATTCTAGAGCTTTACTCTTCACTCTCAAGCTCTGACTTAAGATAAAAAATATATGCACATACATATACACCAAACACACACACACACACACACACACACACACACACACACACGCACACATACCCAAAACTGGTGGAAGAAAAGCACTTTTCTTTATCACATTGTTAGTAACCACCGCAACAGTAATATAAATAACCCAAATTTCATAGTCTATAACTGGTGGTCTGGCAGTGTTTTCTTGATTTAAAAACAAAATTATTTTTAACTCAACTTATTTCTTCTGAAAAATAAGCTCTTGTCCAGAATAGTGTGTTGACTTCTCATTGTAATATATAGGTGACTCATTGTCCTGTCTAATGTATTCTTTAGCAGTTGTTACTGTGTACTGTTTCATACTGTGTATGAAATTATTTGCATATCCATGTGACATTTATCAGAAACAGCTATAGGTATTGAGAATAAAGCAATGAACAAAAAAGAAGACAATCTGTACATTCATGGTACTTATATTCAAGTGTGCATTAGAGGAGGGAGGAGGCAATACACCAAAAAACAAGTAAAATAAATGCTTTGCCAGATGATGATAAATGTTATTAAGAAATGAAACAAAACACAGTTGCTGCCTAAGGCACTCACGATTGTTGTCTCCACTTCACCATATTCCGTTCTTACTGTATAACCCATTGCACAGTCTTTTCTAATAATCATCAGCAGCACTCTGCTCAATCCATGATTGTCAAGGTCACCAGCAATTTCCTCCATGCTGAATCCAATGGCCAATTTTCAGTTCTCATTTCTGCTTAATCCCTAACTCTCTCTTTTTTGAAACATTTTCTTCTCTTGACTTCCATGCAGTAGTGTGCTGTTTCAAATTCATAGTTTAGTTCTGAACTCACCCCATGTGCCAGATATGAATGCGTATATGCCTACTCAAGAGCTCTACTTGGATAGCTACTTAGAATCTCAAACTTATATCTGAGAAAAAATTATAATATCTTCTCTAAAACCTATTTCTACAGTTTTTCCCATATTAATATATGGCACTGCCATTCACTCAGCTGCTTAGGTCAAAAAACAGCTAGGAGTCATCCTTATATATTTTTTTTTCTTTCTTTCACATCCTATAACCAACCTCTCAGCAAGCTCTTCTGGTTGTATGACCAAACTCCACTACTTCTCATCACCTCCATAGATGCCAACCTAACCGAGGCCACTGTACCTTTTTAATAGCAGCTTCATTGGTCTCCCTGCCCCTGTGCTTACACCCCTTTCATCTATACGTCACTTAGTAGACAGAGTGATCTTTTTAAAAATTTCAGTCAGAGCATGTCATTCCCTTACTCAAAATCTTTCACTGGCTTCTGAGAATAATTAGTGAAAAATCCGCAGCCTTTACCATAGCCCGTAAGAGTCTACTTGATCTGGTCTCTAGTACATTCTTTGACCTTCTCTCAATATCGCTGTTGCAACATTCACTCGCTGGCTTTTTCTTTTGCAAAAGCACCAACCTGGTTACGACCTAAGGTACCTTTGCATTTGTTGTCCTCTGTACCTGAAGCACTCTTCTTTTCAGATGTTCTTAGAACTTCGTCTTTACTTCAGTTGCTTTTATGCCTAAATGTTAATCCTCAGAGAGACCTTTCCTGACCACCCTATCTGAAATATCTTTTTGCCCTTCCACTGGATATTCCCTGATCATCTTCTTTTTTTCGTAACAGATACTACCAGTTACTATTTTCTGTCTTTATTAATTTACTTGATTACTTCATCTCTGTCGCTAGCATGTAAGTTTTTTGAAGGAAACAAATTTGTGTCATATTCACCCCAGCATTTGAAATAATGCCAATGTGTAAGGTGCACAAGAATATTTGCACAATAGATGGTAGAGAGAGGTATACACAGATGGATAGCATTTGAGCCATGCCTTAAGGAGAAAGTTGAATTTTGCAATGTAGATGAAGTAACAATAATTAAAATCAGAAAGACCTTACATAGGTGGGGTAAGTTTGTAATGGTCTTTATGTTATTCTGTGAAGTTTATGTTTATCTTATAGGTGATAGCTGTTTCATATTTCTCAGAAAAGTTACTTTTTTAATAAAAGTTTTGATACTTACATAGATAATGGATTAGAATGTGACAGAGTAGGGGCAGAGAATCAATTATGGAATTTAAAGTAGAAATTCTGAGGGTGTTTACAAACTAATTGACTTGTCTCTAATCTATCATAAATGTGTTTGCACTTTACTAGATAATCAAGTCTTTAATAATTAGCAAATAGGTATTTCTTTTTTTCTTCTTCTTCCCTTTTTTTATTACTGTAATTGTTGAATGCTGTGATACTGCACGATTATTAATGATATAAAATCAGAAATGCATGTAGATGAGTTGTGTTTAACAATGTTAAACAGATCTGAGCTTGTACTTCAATAATAAGTCATATATTTATTATAAAGAAGTGTTCCAGGTATTTTGCCATGGAAAAAAGTTATATTGCAATCTGGAAGATTAAAATACTCTCTTCCAAATAATCTAACATGTAATGAGGAGATATTCTAACTATTATACTATTGTATACAACTTTTGCACATTTAAAAATTAGGTCATAATAGAGTAAAATAAGTTGAGTACCCATATCTGAAGTGCTTGGGACCAGAAGTATTTTCTATTTCTGATTTTTTTTTTGATTTTGTAATATTTACATATACATAATGAAATATCTTGGAAATGCGACCCAAATCTGAACACAATTCACTTGTATTTCAAATACACCTTATATACATAGCCTGAAGGTAATTTTATACAATATTTTTCATAATTTTGTGCATTAAACAACTTACATGTACATTGTACCGTTAGAAAGCAAGGTGTCACCATATCAGTCACCTGTGTGGAAAGTCTCTGGTTATTTGGCAGCACCCTCATTCCTGACTCTAAATGTATGTACTACCAATAAGTAAGTATTTTCTTACACTTATTCACATATAAAGTATGTTGTATACCTGCATTTTTACTACAACCCATCACATGAGGTCAGGGGTGGAATTTTCCACTTGTGAGTGTCATGTCTACTCAAAATTTTTTGAGCAAAATGCTTTGGAGCATTTTGGATTTCAGATTTATGGATTAGGAATACTTAATGATATATCATGTGTGTATACACATGTATACACACACACATATACACACATCATGCCTATAGATATACTTTTTAAAAATTTAAAAATAAAGAATTTAAAACTCAGAAATGAACAAACATTATTGGAAGCAACAATAAATTCATTGAAGTGAAAATGATGAAGCAATGATTTTATATCAGAGACTATTTTTACTGGTTTGAAAAAGTCTTTCAGATAATCAGCTCACTATTTTATTTTTCTAGTTGATTTCATTAATTTACCTTTTTCCAAATTGACTGATTCTTTGTTCGAATCAGTCTAATTGAGTTTCTCCTGAGCCCTTGTCTCGTAACCTAACAATCAACCTGCATCCTCCTTCCTTTGTTGACAAGACCCTTTCTCAGGGAAACAGTATCTGTTACTACAGGAGAATGCATGTTTTTCTTCTCCATGATCAGCACCAGTGATCTTTCTGTGAATTAGGAATTTATTAACTGTGAAAATCGCAGATATAATCAGTTGAATTGGTAGAGATAGTTGATAGATTGCAGGTTTTAAATGGAATCAACACATTTTGAAGGTCAGATGAGGTTAATTCATAATGGAGACAGCATGCTTAACTTAATCCTTGCTGGTAAAACACAAGTTCAAAGGATGTTGTTTCTTTTTCTTTTCTTTTTTTTTCAGTTTTAGCTTTTATTCTTTAAATCTTTTTTGGGGTTTTCTTAATTTCAAAATATTTAAGAGAGTACAAATGTTTTGCTACATGGATGACTTGAATAATGCTGATGTCAGAGCTTGTAGTGTGCCCAAAACCAGAGTTGTGTATATTGTACCCAATAGGTACACTTTTATTCCTCACCCTCCACCATCCCCCTTTTTTAGTTTTCAATATCCTTTATACCACTATATAAACATGTAAACCCATCGTTTAGCTCCCACTTATTAGTGAGAACACATGGTGTTTGTTTTTCCATTCCTGGGATATTTTGCTTAAGTTAATGTTCTCCAGTTCCATCCAAGTTGCTGCAAAAGGTATTATTTCATTCCTTTTTAGTGGCTAAGTAGTGCTCCATTACATATATATATCTCATGTTTTCTTTTTCCACTCATTAATTGACTAATATACAGAATCTACAAAGAACTCAATCAAATCAGCAGGAAAAAAAATAACACTATTAAAAAGCAGGCAAGACTTGAATAGAGTGTTTTCAAAAGATAAACAAATAACCAAAAAACACATGAAAAAATGCTCAACATGACTAATCATCAGGGAAGTGCAAATTAAAACCACAATGAGATACCACCTTACCCCTGTCAGAATGGCCATTATTAAAAAAAAATTCAAAATAAGTTTATTAAAATGAAGATGAACTATTGAATACACACTATGTGTGTATTCAACCATTTGCTTAGGTTTAGGATTCACATGGTTCATTAAGTGTTCCTCTTTGGTTGATGCCTAAAATGCTAAGTAGGCTCCTCTGTAAAATTGAGATATCTGAATATATGATGCAAAAGTACATGTTTGGGTCAGGCTGAACAGCTATCATTTCTTATTTGACTAAGTTTGAGTTATAGATCTTAGATGGCACATGGGACACAGCCTTTGGCTACTCTAGATGGAATGTATTTCAGATGATGCATTGACTTATGAGACTAAGGTATCTGAGACACTGCTCCTTTAGCATACCATTAACTTTCTCACAGCAAATATATGGTGGGCTGGAGAATCTTTCTGTATAAAAGAGAAAAAAAAAATTGGTAGATAATACAGATAAGATCCAGATTCTGAGTATTAGAGAATTATTATCATTATAGAATTTTGCCAAGTACAGATCACAGTACTTACTTTCTTGACATCAAAATTTCTTAATGTTATCTGATCAGCTCTATGGTTCATGATAGAATTTCTCTTTAAAAGTGAAGTAAATTGCTCCTTCAGAACTATCTACAAAATTGTTCATATTTTATATAAACAAAAAGTGTTAAAGCATTATAAAATGCAAAAGGTTTATTCAGCTCAGAGAAAAATACTCAGTTTGTAGAGTCAGATCTTGTGAATTATTATTTTTAAAAATCAATTGCAAAAAAAGCTAATATATTGATGAAAGAGTAAAAGTTACAATACAGGGATAGAGTTTTAAAAATCTATCTATTGGATAATATTTGTCTGAGGTGGCAATATTCTAACATGAATTTCCTTTCTCTTTAATAATGTGTATGATTCCTTCTTCATGGCATCTGTTCTAAATCAATCTATTTTCCCATTGTTTTTAAAATCAGGTCAAGGTTAATCTCTTATTCTATGTTTGCTTTCCAGGCACTAGTCATGAAACTGCTGATGAAAAGGTGATATTTGGCATTGAATTTAACTCTACCTTTCTGGAATGTATTCCTAAATCCCAACAAGCATCTATTAAGTGGTATATCCAGCAGTCAGGTGATGAGCATAGAGAGGAGGTAAGTTATTGTCATCAAAGAATGCTTACCTTCAGGGAAATAGTGTAAAACTTAAATCAAGTTTTTGGCTGTGAGAGATGTTCAAATTTTAGTGCCATATGGTGCTTTCTATTTAATGAAAAGAAAAATAACTGTTTATGCTCACTAACATCAAAGGTAACAATAGTTTTGGGATAAGAATAAGCCAATTTAATACAAATGTATTAATGAAATATATTTAAAAGAAGACTGAAGTTTTAAAAGAAATTTATATGATTTTTTTCAAATTTCCATTTCTCATGGATTGCCTATATTTTGGTACAAGTCTCCGACTAAGAACAAGAACACAATATTTTTCTCCCCACAGTAGCACAATGACTAAGTTTTAACTCATATAGTGTTCAATTTAGATCATGATATAAAACATGTTGAGTTTGTATTAAAACAGAAATATCTATTTTTGTCATAGCATATGAGTATATTAGGTAAATGTCTGGACATATATATCTTTTCACTTTTATCTATTAAAATTAAATTGACAGAGGAAAAATATGAATACTCCATTTTTTTACTTTTTTTCTATTTGTTTTCCTAACACATACATGTGATTGAAGCACATCACAAAGATTTTATGAGATGGGTTGTATATGTTACTGAATTTAATGACTTGAATTTGGGTGTTTGAGAAATCTTAGATTAATATTATAAGAATGTCATGAAACAAAAGTTAGTTGGCAGAATTATTTTTTATTACATTGCAGAGAAACTAACGATGCTCAGTCGAGAGTTCTAAAACCCCCAATATTAAACTAACAACACTGTAATGAGTAATGGAATGAACACAGGATTCAGAATTACCTGTCTTGAGCTGAAGCACAGTACTGATGCCTTGAGTTAAAACGTGGTCCTGAGACCTTTGGTGATATCACTGAGCCCCTGTGGACCAGAATTTTCTAAAATGAACAAAATAAATGTAAAATTTACTGTGAAAATCAAATGGGAAAGCACATATGAAAATGTAAAATTTCAAGGCAAAGGCTCTCACAACTGTACAATATACACATAAAATTACAAATACTCTATTAGTGAGGATGTTTGGGACAGGAAATAGCACTGACCATTTGGTTAGGAAATGCTTGTTCTACTTTTAGCTTGACTGCTTAGGATTCATGAGCAGGTTGTAACTTCTCCAGCACTTAGTTTCTCTGTCATATAAGTAAGTTGATCAAATTTCTCAAAAATACCAGCCTATAAACACTTAAGTCTATAAACATTTAAAATAGCAAATGTAATTAGTCAAACATTACTATAGAAAAGTGAATCTCAACCTCAGGTAATTTGTTCCCAGAGTGCTATTTGACAATGTCTGGAGACATTTTTGAACATCACAGCTAGGTGGGTTGGTGAGTGCCCCTGGCATATAGTGAGTAAAGGGCAGAGATGATGCTAAGCAGCCTACAATGCACAGTCCCTCAAGGTGAAGAATTATCTGACCCCAAATGTCAGTACTGCTGAGGTTGAGAAACCTTATAGTAAAAACATCAAATATTATAAGAAATTGATTTAAAGATACAGTTTGTTCCACTGTTACATGAAGAGATTAATATTGTCTTCATCTAAGATCTACATGACTAAATTTTTCTATCAATGATGTTGACTCTTTACATACTTAATACCAAGGGAATAGCTTTATTAAGTCAAATTTTTCCAATAAAACTTGATTCTTCCTCATTAGTGATGTCTATAAATTCTAAGATTATGGCAGATCCGCATTTACACTGAATGTTTATTTCAAGGGTCCCATTTTAGCAATATATGTTGAAATATTATCTGATAATAAAAGTGATTATTTAATTTCAAAACATGAGGCATTTACTTTTTATCCAAGAATTATTGGAAGAATGTTATCTGAATTTTTTAACACATAGATTTTTTAGTTATATTGCAATATTTTAATCTTAAAGGTCACAAACTAGTATTTTTAATTATATACCTAAGGAAATTTGATAACTGCCTTTCTGTTGAATATACTTCTTTAATAAATGATTTTTCCCCATGGCTAATTTAATCTGATTTTTTAAAAAGTGTGGTACTCTGCTTAGGATAATCTCCCAGCTGTAGATGTGCCTACATTTATCTACGGTTGTTTGTATTCACAACTTTCATTTTCTTCAAAATGCTGTGCATTACTTTAATGTATCTTTTCACAGTATGTCTCATATTCATGGTGGTATCATGCTCCATGAATTTCAATGGAGCGGAAATAGTGTATTTACTGAATTTTACTTAAAAGGATCTCAGCTGTAATATTTCAACTGGTATTTTCATCTGTCTTTGTAAATAGGTGATTTCACATTGTCCAGGACATGCAATACTGCTTCCTGAGCTGAGAAAAGGGCAATATTCATATTACATTTGAAGCCTTTTCCCCAACAGGATACCTTCTGCTCCTTACCCATAAGGTCACAGCTTGGAATCTTTTTTTCCCTCAGAAAAAGCCTGAGGGAGGAATCATGATCTCCTGTGGCATGGAGGCTGTCACCAGGTTATTCTCTGCCAGGAGGAGAACATTTCCTCACTGGGCTGTTTCACAGTCGGGTGCTGTTGGGGAGGTCATGAGTCAGTTATCTGCTGACTTTCTTATAAAACTGTTCTTAAAATTGATGATGTTTATGCAGTAACTAGCAAGTTAATCGCAGTCCCCAAGCTTCTGTTGAATTTTTGGGATCCGAATGAATTAATGAGGCAATACCACATTTTCTCTGTGGATTTTAATAACATTTTAAAAACATCTTCAAATATTTGCATTTTTCCATTTATAGGTCCTTATTTTATTTTCGTTCTTTTCATTGTAAAATCAAAATAAATGGTTTTAAAATTACAGTGACATGTTAAAAAGAACTATGAGGCCACTAAGTGTAGATATGCGCAAGTCAAATTTTGATGTTTATTGTAGCTTTTTTTGCACTTTGAGCATTTTCCATTGTAATTCAGTGTTAATACTGTATTTTTCCGTGTCTCCTACCCATTCTATTCTGATGACACAGTCATACATGGATATTACATGCTTTATTTAAATAGTTTATGTTCCTTCTTAAAAAATAAAAGTAATGAACTTCCCTATATCTAAATCTTTCTCTACTTTTCTAATTATTTTCTTAGAACTAATTCCTGGAAGTGAAATAAATGAGTTCAAAACAGTTATCATTATGGCTTTTGATAAATTACCACATATCACTAATTTCCCATCAAAATCACCATATTAGTGCCTCTTATAAAATCCTGAGGCAAAATTTCACATCACAATTAAAGAAAATCTTCACTAGTTTATTATGAAAAAATATATTGTATTAATATCTATTTCTTTGGATATTAGTAGATGTGAACTTACCTCCTCATGTTTCTTGCCTGTTGGCTTCGTTGTATTTGGCGAATTGTTTTGCTGTCATTTGCTTAGTTTATTCATATGGATATTGCCATATTCATTTACAAATGGTTTTAACCAGCACTTTATATGTTATAAATATTAATAATTTCATATAATACATATTATAAGCAACTTTATTTTGTTTTATGGCTCTTAATTTTTCTATGATTTTTGCCTATTCTGCTTAAAGATTCTTTCACCAATGAGACAGCCAGTATATATTTTTGTAGTTATTATTTTATTTTTACATTTATACTTTATTTTATATTTACATTTATATTTGTACTTTATTTCATATTTACATTTACTTGAAGTTATTAATCTAGTATTTATTTATGTATAAATTTGATTTTTTTCTTTCAAATAATGACTCAGTTGCTCTGGCAGTATTTTTTAGTATATTTTTCTTTTTTTAATGTTTGCCTAAAAATCTCAATTATTGGTTTTGTGGTATATTAATAAATGAATCATGTATAGTGTCATGTAAGTATATTCTGAGAAATTTAAACACATGTACACAAATGACTCTATTCCACTTCCTTTTCCTTTCTCTTAAATTAAATAAGAAATCTTTTCAATGTTTTATTTTAAATACAGAGAATTTTTTGTAACAGTTTTATAGATACTTGTTTTTTCATACTGGGAGCTTTCATACTTGTTTAATTCTAATTTTCCTCCAGTAATATTTTCTGTTTGTTGGAGAAAGGAGATATTCTTGAAGCCCTAGTCTTTTCTAAGACACATGCAATGCTTTAACCATGAAAGAATTGACAGGTGAATTATCAGTAAAGAAAGCACCATTAGGCTGCCATTGTCAGAGATAAAGTCCCTGACCTTTACCTGCTGCCTAGTACCTAAATGTCCTTTCTCCCTTCCATGTTACTCTTCTCATTTTAAATGAATTGCCCTGCACTGAAGATCTACTTTTAATAATGCCAAATACATTATCCTTGTTCACATTAGGCAAATGGATAGTCGACCTCAACTCAAGCATGGTTTTGATTTGTAAGGATGAGCAGTTTTTACTTATCACTTCTAAAATGGAGAAAATTGCATGAGTTTAAATCAGTGGCCAGAAATTACATTATCTTTCTGTAGAGGAGCTGAATTTTCTAAATTGACTGTGCTGACATTTCACTGTTTAGATACAGTCTGCATAATGCATCCTATCCCAGTACAGAATGAAAGCATTATAGAGAATGAGAATGTAAAGTAGGCAAATGTTAATCAATTACTTAATTTCTGGATCACAGCTTTCTATCTCTAAATTGCAAAAGTACTGTGAAAATCTATGTATTCAAAATGTATTTTATTAGCACTGCCATTTTATTAAAGGTATATTATTGAAATTTTAGCAAGAACCAAAAATTGGTTAAATGATTTAATAGACATTAGGTAAATCTAGAAGGCCTGAAATTTATTAAAGCGGGTTTTATATCTGTAGGTCAAAAACCAAAGAGCAAATTAAGCATTCCATGAAGAAAAGAAAGGTGAAAGATCATGACCAACTAATGAAATGCCACGTGTTTATGAAATTCTGAGTCCTGTGGGGACAGAACTAGAATGGGAAGGAGGGGAGGGAACCAGACCTTAGAGTAAAACAACATAAACAGGATACAGAAAGAGAATAGCAAATAATGATGGAGTGTTATACAGTATGTGTGAAATCAAAGTCATAATTTCTTCCTGTCAAAAGATTAAAGAGAACAATAAAAATTACTGAGTCAGAGCTGTGACAATCTCTAAAAGCCACTTGAAATACAGTTTAAACAGCAGCAAGAATACCGGTTATGTAAAGGAAATCTACAGATGAACTGAGATCGAAGGTACTGGCTTTGATTGTCATGCTAATAACCTCAGGCCATGTTCTATTAAGAGAATTACAGAAATAAAGGCTTCAGAATATTACCTCTCAAGCAACGTGGCAGTAGTCTATAATGTTGCTAATAATATTTCACACTTTAACCTTCAAAGAGCTTTGCTTTTAATCCCTCAAATACACCATATGCTGTGCCACTAACTTGATAGATGGAAGACCAATATGGGAAGATAAATGAGTCATCATAGGAAGTAGAGCCGATAGAGACCAGAATCTAGTTTATGGAGCTAGTATTCTGAGGTCTAAGAATTATTTAATTTTTTAAAAACAATTCTTACAGTGAAATTATTTAAGAGAAAAAAATATATGTAGTGTGTTAGATGTAAGATTGCCACTTCTGTTTAAGATTGGCCATTTAGAACTCCACCAATTCAAATTCACATTTATTTTAGGCATCAGACTCTTATGGGCTCAGAGAATGTAAATTAATTCAAAGTTCATATTATAATCAATCACATTTTAAAATATCTGGGTTTTTAGGAAAAAAAAATCCATAAAAAAAAAGAATACTACGCATCCAACTCACCAAATGGGCAAATAAGGAAAACAAACAAACAAACAAAACCCTGAGGATGTGGCTTCAGTGCAGAGCAAAGGCAGGCCTGGAGACCACTCAGCCTCATTAACCAGAAGTCTGAGCTGTGACCTGCCTTTGGCCTCAAATGGTACCCCGCCAGCTGCACTTCTCTGGCACAGAGGGTGGTTTGCCATATACTTGTTAGTTAACTGGGCTGATAGCCAAAGATGTTTCTTTTCCTTTTCTCATATTTGCAGAATTGGAGGGATTTTTTTTTTTCCCTACATGTTTTTCACATAAAGATGCAGAGTATAGTCCACCCACTGTGAATAAATTTAGTTTAGCCATCTTTTGCCTCCTTTACTTCCTTCCATCAACTAAAAGTCTGCAATACAGAGGCAGATGTGTAAACTGGGAAATTTTCCAGACTTCTTTGTTGTTGTTATTGTTCTTCCCCGTAATGCTGAGCTACTCAACAATACTCCACATTAAACAGGGCTCTTGTGTGGATGAACATGCCTCTAGTTTTCCTGAAAATAGGGTCAGCATTCACACCAGATTACGGGCCAGGAAAGCTTAATGTAGAATTGTCTTTCAGTAATATTATTTCAAAGGCTAAAGAGTATCACATTTCAGGGGACCTTTTTTTTTTTTGTTCATTGTGCTTTCTCACACTTGAAATCACATTTACCATGTTATAGTATACCGAGGTATGGCAAATATTTCCACAAATGGCATAGTCTAAAGTATCACATACACATAGTATCAAAATTCAATCCATAGTAAAAAGGGAAATTCAGCTTTAAATGTTGCTAACCTTCTGACTATGGTCTGACTCAGTTATAGCTCTAACATGCAAAAGATTGTATGCATGCCTTTCCACTTATCTCTCCAGAAATCACCATTTACAGCTTCCATATGCCATTCAGACTACTGATTTGCTGATATCTAGAAAACAGAGTAAATTCCTTTTGGAATCATTGTTCTATTCTACATTAGAGGTAGCAGCATGCACGAAAGCTCCTTTTCTACACGATGACTGTTAACGTTGCAGTCTAGCTCTGAAATTGAGATTCCAGTTTGTGATCTTAGTGCACTAGTTTTTATCTGAAATCTGTAAAGGACACTTGATAATTTCCAGTTTTACTTTATTACTTTTCACAGCCTTTCACTACTATCTGTAAACTGGGAGAAAAACTGACTGTATTCCAAAGGTTCAGTTAGACTTAATAAGATACAAATGTGAAAAATTCAGGATATGGTTTGGGGGTTATTACTTAAGTTGAATTTATTCACCCTCTTCAATTATGGCTGACAATATTATGCTTGATGACAGAAAGATAGAGAATATATCTTTTAGGTTCATCTAAGTAAAACTATGTAGCCTGTTTTCATTTGCTCATAGTCTTCTCTGTTTTTAATTTATTACCTACATTTTTCCAATTCTGCAGTTGAAACCCGATGAAAGGATCATCAAAACGGAATACGGGCTACTGATTCGAAGTCTGCAGAAGAAGGACTCTGGGATATATTACTGCAAAGCACAGGAACACACTTTCATCCACACCATAGTGAAGCTGACTTTGAATGTCATTGAGAATGAACAGATGGAAAATACCCAGAGGGCAGAGCATGAGGAGGGGCAGGTCAAGGATCTATTGGCTGAGTCACGGTTGAGATACAAAGACTACATCCAAATCCTTAGCAGCCCAAACTTCAGCCTCGACCAGTACTGTGAACAGATGTGGCACAGGGAGAAGCGGAGACAGCGCAACAAGGGCGGCCCAAAGTGGAAGCACATGCAGGAATTGAAGAAGAAACGGAATCGAAGACATCACAGAGACCCAGATGAGCTTCCTAGAGCTGTGGCTACGTAGTTTTCTATTTAATTTAAAGAAAAGAATTCTTTAGCTGCAAAAATACTGTCTTCTGTTTTTTACATCACCTATACTAATTCTTAAAAGCTTTTCATGGAGTTTTACTAAGGCATAAGAACAATTATTTGAATAAGACAATATATGGTGAATATGGGTTAGTAAAAGCAAATAATTCATCTGAAACAATTTTCCAACAATAAAACTTGT
Source organism: Avahi laniger (assembly GCA_963575035.1). Classification (NCBI taxonomy): domain Eukaryota; kingdom Metazoa; phylum Chordata; class Mammalia; order Primates; family Indriidae; genus Avahi; species Avahi laniger. The sequence continues at coordinate 33,839 of CAUYSK010105770.1, forward strand.
ACCTACAAAATTTAAGAATTATCCTCAGAATAGGGTTTGTACATCTGTAAATGATTTATGCTTTGAGTTTTTTGAATTTATTGTCATGCAAATAATTGAGCTAAGTAAGCATCAAATTTGACATCATATTAAGATGCTCAATTCCCATTCATGGCCATTAAGCATGGAGTTTGCCATGCAAGTGCACTACATTCTTATGAACAGATATAACATTCCACTCTAGAACTGACCACCTTGTAGTAGGGAATTGGAGGGAAGACACAAATTAAGACAGTTCACATCATCAACAGGAACTTTCCCAGTGCGCCATTCACTCTTGGAGCATGGTGTAGGAATTTGGAGAGGTGTATTATTTCTTTCAGGCCACAGGGGTCACATTTAGTGTACTACAACTTTGATTGGATGAAGGGCATTGATGTTCCTCCCAGGATTCCTTATGACTTGTCAGGAGTAACAGGTTCACAGAGAGAAGCTGGTGCTCAGTTATGTGTTTCCAGAATATATACTTGGTTCTACAGGGACAGAATGCTTAATAAATATTTTAACAAGATATGGAAAAATATTTTAATAAAATAAGGGAAACATCATGGTGTATAATGCATCCTGATGGGAAAGCATGCAGATGGGATTTGTTAAGCTACACAAGGAAAGACAGCCATAAATTCTGGCTTGGGGAAAAACTCATATCCCCGTGAAAAGGAAGAACAATCACAAATAAAATGAGCAAAATATAATAGAAATCTTTTCACCAGAGTATAAGTAGCTGCCAATTTGTAATTCATCTGTTTAAAAAATCTAGATTATAGCAAACTGCTAGAAAACACCTGAGGAAAAGTAAATTTTCTAAAGGATCATGGGAGGGATAAGCATATTTTATTTATATCCAATGGTATTTCAATATGCATCTCTCCTCTTTTTTCTAAATATTTATCATACTTTACAATATTTCCATTTATTCTCTTTATTCTCTTTTTATTGGATTATTGGATCATATTTGAATGAATAGGAAAAAATACATAAATCAGAGAAGGAATTGAGTAGACAACAGTCGTGGGGAGTGGGGATATATATTTGTTGCGTAACAGAACAAGTGCAAAATTTTTACAACGGAAAGGGTTAAATTAACTCTTTGACATCTTTTCTTCACACAACTTTTTTGAATTTCTGAGTTAATCTGTTGTAATTCTAGTAGTATTATTTTAGTAATTTAACAATAAATAAGCCTACCACATGTAAAGAAAACAAACTCACAACATTAACAAAAACATCTTTCATATTTTCTTAGCACTTTCAAATGTTTCCAATTTGACTTTCCATCTGAATATGTATGGTGTGTTTCCTGTCTGTTTAAGCAGGACTCACCTTTCCTTCTTCTAACACAAAACCCTCAGCCTTCTTCTGTTTTGCCTTTTCACGCTCTTTATAGTGTGAAATGAAAAATTAGTCACTTCCTCACATGGAAGGCAGCTTTTCAGAAAACTAAATAACAGACTTTGCCCGTTTCTCATGCATTCTACATATCTTGAAAGAAGAGTCTGTGAGAAACCCAGGCAATTACAGGGCAAGTTATTACAGAGTCTGTGGCTCTCTGTTTAGAGCATTATCTCAATCTTACATTTATTTTGTTTGCATTGCTTACCTATCTCAAAGTAGTCACACCAATATATGAGGTTGAGTATCCTCTTTTGATAATACACTCATGAATATTTGTAGGTGTTTTACTACAAGGTAAAATTAAGGAATAATTTTAATAAAAATGAACTAGAACAAATCACTCTTTTAAAAAGTAATGCAAAAGAATAGTTGGGACGATATGAGACTATTAATTGAATATTATAACAAGAGTGGTTGTATTTATTGATTTATTGATTTTCTGGTATAAAATGCTCCAGGAACTCATAGGAAGCTCAAAGCAATAATTGGGAGCATGTTTAACTATTAAAAAAAATTCCAAATATTTGTGTGTCAGACAGTAATGATCAAATTATGGATGGCTTTGGAAAAATTATTAATACACGAAGCTCAAATGTTAGGATTGGCTTGTGAAAATAAATCGTTTTCATCCAAATATGAATGTCTAAAATATTTTAATTTCTTCTTTCTAATTTTAGTTATTCAGACAAAATTTTGCAGAACTTATTTTATGCCTACATCTAATATTCTGGCTGCTTTTAAGTCAAAACTATCAAGTTATGATAATTACTTAAAATATATTAGAAATATTATTAGTAAAATAAAATTTCATATAGTAAAACCATATGGGACAAAGATTTATGTGTATTTTTTAAAATAGAGGATATCTGAACTATGTTCAATATTTTAACCTTTTAATTATACAGAATACTTAGAGGAAGAGTGTGAATATATTAAATCCACAAACATCATATGTATTTCCTCATCACTGAAGATTTTACCAAATTTACTTTAAAATAATGAAAAAGAAAAGTATAGATAATGATTTCAAATATCCTTCTAAGAAATCAACTCTCTATGGAAAAGGTCTTAAAATGTCTGTTTATTCTTAATTTCATATTTTTCTCCCTTGTCTTTAATACATATGTCTTTGACTTCTTTGTGTGTTCTTTCCTGCGTTTCAGTTCAGCTATTTATGCTGCTAAATGGAATCCTGCCTGTCAGCATTCATTTACATTCAATTCATTGGACATGTTAAGAGTTTGTTTAGAAATGGATAGTCTAACTAATTAATTTATGTAGAATTTTTTTTTCCAAAAAGCTCACAACACTATATGCACATTATTAAATAAACATTTTTGAAAATCAACCAAATTACTTAAGAAATGGGAAAGTAGTTATAGAAAAATTTAGTAATTTGCAAAAGCCACAGCAGTAGTAAAGGAACTATAATTCACACAAAGTCTCATCATTTTGTTGGCTAAAATAATGCTCACTTATAATATGCTGGCTACAAAATGGTCTTACTCTTTAATTTTGCCTTTGGTCCATATTTTGGTTCTTTGTATGCTGTTATGTTTTGTTCCTGCTGAATGTTACAGACTCAACTAAGATAAGTTAACAACATTTAGTGCCCATTTTCAATATTATCAAAATTGAATTTCCAAGGACAATTTGATATCATGCAGATGTCCACAAAATATTAATAATAAAATTAAATAAGAGCATTTGTTAAACACTGACTTTCTTCAATTTAGGTATAACATATATTTTGTATATATCATAAATACAAATGGAAATCAAAACTGAAATAGTCTCCCTTTAGAATGTCACATTAGTTTTAGACAACATGTTAGAATTGATTAGCCATATTGGGAATAGAAAATTTAGGGGGGAAAGAGAATTTTGAAATGTTTTTATAGAAAGATACATTTTTCTCGTGGTAAATGATCACAACATTCAAATAATTCAGTTTACACGTGAGGTAAAAAAATAAAATCTAAAATTCCCAGATTCTACACATTGAGATTACAAAGACAGGAGCACGCATATGGCTTATACCTCTCATTTAAATATTTTGTAGTATAAAGTATTTATGGAAAGTTTGAGATAGGTGATTTTTGGGAAAGGGCAAAAATCTGTAAGAAGGCATAGTTAATCAGGTAATTTAATTCTGGTTTCTGTGAGTGGTTAGCAATCAATTCTGAATTATAGTTTTGCTATTTTAAATGAAAAGTAGTCTTGTAGTATAAAATAATTAAAATTGTAAAATGTATATTTTGGTTGTATTATAATAAAACACAAACATTAGTGTTCTATGATTATAAAGAGTATTGGTTTGTGTGAAAATTTTGTTTTTAAACTCCAAATAGTGTAAACAAATTTTATATATAGAAGTGAATTAAGAAAAATCAAAAGAAAATATTTCCTAAATATTATGAATAGATATTTTTGCACTGTAAGTATGCAATAATTTCATTTATTAAAAAAGTATAAGTATTTCTTACAACTTGATATAATTATATAGTTAAGCTTTATCATTATTTAATTTAGATTTTGGTGGATTGAGATGAATGTTATAGTTACCACAAGTAACTACTTTGAAAGTTTCCAATTGCCATTTGATAAGTGAAATTTTAAAATATTCATCTATATGTTTAGCTGTATATACGTGAGTATAATTTATTAAAGAATAAGATGAGGTTTTTGTTATTAATTTTTCTTTATAAAAACATTTTATTTTCTTTTAAAGAAAATATATTTCTTGAGAATTTAATACATACATGATATTTTATATTCACAAATAAATAATATTATAATGTCTCCATAGAGGTGGAACTCAACATATAGAGATACTATGTTGAGAAATGTCAAGTTTTCTGATTGTACTGACAACATGAGTTTACAGTAATGTATAATCTTTAAAAGAACAAATAATTTTATATAAGACATTTATCTTACTTTGTTTGGGCTGCTATAACAAAATACCGCAAATTGGATAGCCCATAAACAACAGAAATTTAGTTCTCACATTTCTGGAGGCTGAGATGTTCAAGATCAAGGTACTGGCAGACTCCATGTCTGGCGAGGGCCAATTTCTGGTGCATAGATGGTGCCTTCTCACTGTGTCCTCACATGGTAGAAAGGGTGAATGAGCCCCTCTGGGCCTATTTTATACAGGCACTAATCCCATTCATCACGCCTCTCCCCTCATGACCTAATCTTCTCCTCAAAGGCCCCAACTTCTAGTATCATCACCTTGGAGGTAAAGATTTCAACATATAAATTGGGGAAGAGGTGGGCACAAACATTCAGACCATAGCAGAACTCTTAAGTTCTAGACCATGTCCTAGCTATTACTGCAGATAAAATACAAGAGTAATAATTGAGAAAATTTCAGGTTATTTGAATACAGAAAGACACATGAGTATTTCTCAAGACAGAAGAAATAAGAGTTTAACATTTAAGTTGAAAATGGAAAGCATCTATAAACACACAACTTACTGTCTTCGTTAACATGGCTTTACTAGTCGAAACAACTCTTGCCCAGGAAGATGCAGTTACAAATAGCTTTATTGTTTGTTTCAGAAGTGCATAAGGTTACTTTGCATATGTCTAAGGCATCTAGGATATTAAACTATGTGCTTGATATGCCAAAAGACTGAAGAATTGAGTTGGCCTTTCTTGGACTGAACACTGTTCAAGGTTAATGTTTAAAATACAGAGTTTCTTCCTTTTGTCTTACAAAGCAAATATATAATTAACTCATGCTTTTTTAGAAGTGTGAAGAAAAGTATTTATATCACATTAAATGTCTTTAAATAGTCCTACGGATCATATTTTTAAAGAAAGGTTCTATATTAATATAATTTCCACTTTTAATTAACAATAAATGTTTTATTTATTTGTACAGATGAGCCAAAATTTGGCCTAACATTTTTCCCTTTGCAAATTCTCAATTTTCTATGTCCTACTAATGAGGGCTAGTATATTTAAATATGTATTTTAAGAGTATAAGGCAGTGTATTCTGAGAGAATAAATTTAATGTACATAAACCTAGACAAAGAGAAAATAAAATCAATGTACCAAATGTAAGTTATCATTTAGAATCATGAAAAAGGTTGTTTAATGGACCAATGGACCATCTAAGCTTTTTTTTTTTTTGAGACAGAATCTTGCTCTGTTGCCCAGGCTTGGGTGGAGTACAGTGGCCTCATCATAGTTCACTACATCCTCGAACTCCTGGGCTCAAGGGATCCTCCTGCCTCAGCCTCCCAAAGTACTAGGATTACAGGTGTAAGCTACTGTGCTTGGCCTCTCAGCTTTTGCTATATTGAAACAAATTACTTTGGGTCAATTATCTCTAATTATTGAATTGTGTTATAATTGTAGCCCTTTTTTACAGGTCATTTTTACTATTGAAAAACAAAAACTCTGAATCACTTGTGGCAATTTGTGGTGGCATTGTAGTTAGTCTTATAGATATTTGGAAGTACTCTTCAGTTTCGGTGACTATTGGCAAAGCTAAGAATGAAAGTTACCACTGTTTATTCACTTGCGGAATTAGAGAAAGCCGAACAAGAAGGCAAGAATCTGATTATTAGGAACTTTCTCATTCAGACTAGACAGAGATTTAATCCTGTAGACAGGAGGAAAGCATTTTGGTATTTTTAAGCAGAAAACAGAGATTTCATCACATTTTTGCATATGACAAATAAGCATAAATCAAAAAGGACTCCTTGATGTCTGTGTTGTGCAAGTGGGTGGATGATAGTGCCATCTAAAAACAACGGTAAGTAGAGTGGAGGAAACATGTTAGGGTTGGGAGAACACCATTTCAGCATTGAACTCCATAAATTTGAGATGATTTGAGGAGTATCTGGTAGGCAGCTTTATTTATGGCTTTGGTTCTCAGGAGAAATGAAAGCTGGGATTATTTTGTGGTCACTGTCATAGAGATGATAGCGGCAATGTAGTAGAGAATGAAGTGAACATAAACAGAAAGGAATGGTCAACTTAGAGCCAAAATTAGCGTATTATCTTATTGTAAGTCATCATTAATTTTTCCGTGCCCCTGTAAGATGTCTCTAAGGTAGCAAAGAGCTTAAAATTTGTGAATTGTCCTTATTTGTTCCACCAGAAACTAAATTTATGGAGGACTCTAAATCTCTATTCTTAACATCTACTGCAATCTCTAGCAATTAAAAAGGACAATTAAAACTGTGGTGCAAGATAACAAAAGAATTTTCCTTAAACCTATTATGATTCATTGTTTAAGAAACTAGTAAGAAAAAATTCCAAATGGAAGCATTTTCTGAAATTCCTACCCTGTGTGCTTCTTTTTCAATACAATTAGTAAATTGATGATGTATTCTCATTTCGTATGTTTCTCTGTTTAAAAAAACAATTACAAACCAATGCTGACATTTTTTTTCCTCCTTTAATTCAGGTGAACTCAGTGCCATAAACTACACGGTTTCAAACTGATAGAAGGTCCAAATAATTAGTAATGAATGGTTTCTTTAAGCACAGGGACTGTGAAGAGATATTTGAGAAAGCTTTAATGATGTAAATTCATGGCCCAGTAATACATAGATAGATTATTCTGACAGTATTTGGTTAAAAATATTTTAAATTATTTTGTTTTTGTCATAGTGTTTTACTGTTTAATTTATTTTAAAGAGCACGTATGTCTTAAATGGGGTCTTCTTGGAAAAACATTCTACTAGACCTTTAAAGTCCAGTGCTAAATGAGAGCAAACCAAAATTATAACACTGTTTCTTTATCCATTGTCCACCCATTTTCTATTGTCTCAAAAAATGTAATTGAATTAGGCATATTCGTTAAATTTGCACATTTTTCTGTTAAATAGCAAGAGACTAAAGTTAATTTCTGTTACTGACTTAAATAGAACTATTAATATGCAGCATTTAAGATACATTATGTATTTTAGAAAGTAAAATACTGATGTATGAGAGTTTTGATTTTAATTTGAACCCAGGATGATATATGTCATTTGATAAGCAGAAATCAGATCTTCAGGTCCTATTCCTCAAAAATGAACATTCCTAGCCATCAGTAAAACTTGGATTATAAATAAATGCTAATCACACAAATAAGAATTATAAAGCATCTTGGGACTTAATCAGGAATATATATACCCTCTATAGAGTAAACTTTAAAACTTTAATTAAACATGATCTGAACAAATTTAGGACTATTTCATGCTAAAAGGATGGAAGAAGTTAATATTATACAAAGATTTTAATTCTTTCCAAATTTTCTATAAATTGAATGCAATTCCAATCAAATTTCCAAAATACCATTTATACTGTGGCTTATTGATTCACATAGAATCAAATTAATATATGAAAGTTAAGTAAAAAGAGAAGTATTAACTCACCAGATGCTAAATCATATTGCAAAACTAAATAGTAACAAAGACAGTATGTTAATGGCATAAAAAGAAATGAATAAATCAGTATAATTTAAAATGAACACAGATTGTGTACATAAAAGAAATTAATATATAATAGAGATGGCACCAAATATCAATGGAAAAAAGATTATTTAGTAGATAACGCTGGGGAAATTGACTCATTACAAGAAAATAAAGTGGTATCTCAATCTAATACCATACATAATCATGAATATTAGATGGTTTAATGACCATAGTGTGAAAAGTAAACAAGTAGAGATAGAAAAGAATAAATGAAATAGACTATGAAAAATCTTTTAAAAAATACCTTCATAATCACAGACCACTGAGCAAAAAGTTGTGTCAAAATTAAAGAATTCTGTATAATGAAGGGCACATAAAACTAATTGGCAGTCGACAAAATGGGAGATCTTGCAAGGAGGACCAAGATGGCTGAACAGAAGCCTCCAGCAATCATCACTCCACATGAACACCTACTTCAACAACTATCCCCACAAGCAAACACCTTCAGAAGAACCAAATATCAGGTGAGTGATCATACTACCTGGTTTTAATAGTACATCAAGACAAGAGGCACTGCAGAAAGCAGAAAAGAGTCTCCATTGCCTACACCACCCCTCCCTCAATCCCCGGCAGTGCCCGGCCAACACGCCCAGTGCAAAGAGAATCTGTGAACACAGGGGAGGGAGACTGAAGTGATTGTGGGGCTTTGCATTGAACCTCAGGGCCACCCTAGTACAAGGGAACACAGCACTGTGCAGAATTCTGCCAGTGCTAATGGAAGGAGCATTTTTTTTTTTTAATGTAGAAATAGTTTTAAGGGAGAGAAAAAGATTTCTTTTTTCCAATTAAATTTTTCCTTTGGAGATAATTGTAGATTCATAGCCATTTGTAAGAAATAATACAGAGGGATCCCATTTACCCTTTACTCAGTTTCCCCCAGTGGTAATAACTTGCAAAACTGTAGTTCAATATCACAACCAGGATACTGGCATTGATAAACTCAAGATATAGAACATTTCCATCACCACAGTTACCTCACGTTGCCCTTTTATAAGTACACTCTCTTCCCTCTAGCCTCCACCTTAACCCCTGGCCATCATGAAACTGTTCTCCATTTTTATAATTTTGTCACTTCAAGAATATGGGAAGTTGCTAGCCATTATTTCTTCAAGTCCATTTACAGCTCTTTGCTCTTTCTCCTTTCCTTCTGAGACTCTGATGACACAAATGTTAGATGTTTTATTATAGTCCCACATGTCCCTGAGGCTCTGTTCATTTTTTTTAAATTTCAGAGTATTACAGGGGTACAAAAGTTTAGGTCAAAAAGTCCCAAAAACAACAAATGTTGGTGTGGATGTGGAGAGATAGGAACACTCATACACTGCTGGTGGGACTGCAAACTAGTACAACCTCTGTGGAAAGTAATATGGAGATACCTCAAAGAGCTACAAGTAGAAATACCATTTGACCCAGCAATCCCATTACTGGGCATCTACCCAAAGGAAAAAAAGA
>CAUYSK010105772.1:0-19150 GCA_963575035.1 Avahi laniger
CGGAGAGCACGGTGCTGGGCAGTGAGAGGTCAGGGGAGGTGTGATGCCTTGGGACGGCCTCTGGCCACCAGCCACTGTTGGAGGCAGCACCACTGCTGATTTCCAGCTACGGAGAATGAGGCACCTTGGCAAAGCAACCAGGTGTGTCTTTAGCCCTGTAGCAGCTGACCTTTAAGTCATCAGAGGCAAACCATGCTTATCACAAAACGTTTAAGTCCTCACCCCAAACAATTATGCAGATCACTGTACCCGTGAACAGCCAACATCAATACCGTGTGCACGCCGGCCTTGCCAGCTTGGCCGTTCTACGGGGAAGGGGTATCGAGCCATTGTGCAGGTCATTGTACCCGTGGAGAGCCGACAGTGACATCTGTGCACGCCGGCTTCAGCTGGCTTGGCCGTGAGGAGGTGAAGCTGGTCGCCAGCTCGAAGACCCCGGCGCCGACTGCCAGATGGGAGACCAGGCCAGTGTAGCACCTTCCAAGGGTCAGTTCAGCAACAGCCCTTCTGTGGGCCTGAGGGAGCCAGAGCTTCCTGCATCCCCATTCTCAGGGTTCCTCCTCTTTCTTCCTTTCTGGTTCTGGTTTTGTTTTTGCAAGGGTGAGATGCTATGTGCTGCCGCGGACACCATTCCAGAACCGGCTGGGCACTGGGCCGCTATTCCTCAGTGAAGAGCTTCAACCCGAGCTCTGCCCCAGCCGGCAGGAGCGGCCGTTCGTTATAGAACTGCTGCTTTTGTTCCAGGAACATCTTTAAGTTCTCTCTCCCTCCTTTGTCTCAGCGATGGGGCGGAGTCACCTGTGGGTCACATCTGACCACTGTCTTCGATGGTTCTGTGACATCCAGTGTACACACCATGACGTTCACACCGTGGTGTTTGCCATTTACGCGCACGGCCCCGTGATTTTTAATACTCCTGCAGGGCTGTGCTGCCATCGGCCCAATCTGGCTCTGGAACATTCCCCCAACCCCACAAAGGCCCTCGCGCCCCTCAGCAATCAATTTCCAGCTCCACCCCCCCACCCCAGAGGCAGGAGGCAAGTTGCATCTTGAAGGATCTCTCTATTCCGGCACGTCCTGCAGTGTGGCAGTGTCAGTACGTCACGCCAAGTAACGCTCCTTTGTGTGGCGAGCTTGTACTTTGTCCATCATCTGTTGACAGACGCCTGGATCGTCTCCACTTTGCGGATGTCAGGAACAACGCTGCTGTGGACGTCGGCACGCGGGTTTTTACTGGACGTGTTTTCAGTGTTCTCAGCTTCTTGGGTGTGCACCTCGGGGTGGAATCGCTGGGCCAGTCGACAGCCAGGTGGCTTCCGCAGTGGGCACCATTCACATCCACTGGCAGTGCCAGGGCCCGCTTTCTCCATGTCTCAGCAGCACTTGCTGTTGTCCATTCCTATGACTGAGGCCGTCCTTGTGGGTGTGATATGCTGCCTCACTGCGGTTTGATGTGTGTTTCCCTGATGACTAATGATGTTGAGCAACTTAGGGGGTCACCACGCCCAGTCCCTTGATCATAGGCACAGGTCAGGGCTCCACTCCTGCTCCGCCCCATACTAGCGCCGCTGTGCACAGAACGGGTGCGTGCGAATGCTCTGCTTCCCGGCAAAGTGTCGGCGTCAAGGACACAGAGGCAGAGGGAGACACACAGCAAGGACCGTGTTCGGCCCTATGGTCTATTTCACAGCAGGTGAGGAATGGCAGCACGCTTGTGGGGGCAGGGAGCACTCCGGAGGGCATGGGGGAGGGGCCTGGCCTGATACACCCTCCCTCCCCATCACTCTGTGACCTAAAGGATCCCTCTGAGGTCAGAGCCCCTCGAGTTTCACACCGTCAGTGGCCTGGGGTCACCAGACACTTCTCGACAGCCATTGAACTGAAGACCTGGCATCTGGAACGATGCTCCCAGGCTCTGGGAGGACCAAAAGTCGAAAGGAAAGAACAGAGGATGCTGGATCTCACGGCAGGATGGTGTGTGCACAGGACACTGGGGGAGGAAAGGGGCTATGAGTGGGCTGGCTGCTCTGGGAGGGGCACATCTACCATAAGCATGTCTGTGGGCCACTGTCTGTGGGGCCATGGGATCGCCTGACCCGACAGCCCTCGTGCCAACTTCTGCCATCTGTGCGAGGCCCCGGCACAAGCCAAGAAGTGCGCTCAGGCGGCGGCACGACTGGCTCCAGGTCTTTAAAGGTGCATCTGGGAAAGACGAACCCTTTTGTCCCCTCTTTCTTGTTAATCAGCTGCCTCAGGGGCCCAGGCGGGGCAAAGCCTGGGGTCAGAATTTACCATCTTTTGGGAGAATGACGGCGGCCTTGCCGAGCGCCAAGATGTTGCACTTCTCCACGAATTCTTTCAGACTCTGGAAGCTCGATATGTTCTGTCTGTCTGCGGTCAGGGGTCAAACCCACGCATCAAAGACTCCACCCGGCCACCGGGGTCTCACGCTGACCCCTGCCCTGGGAGAAACTGCCGCCCCGTGGGGGAAGGACAGCCGGCCCACCACGGCTGGCAGCAACCTGCCCCCCATTTCCAAGGCGGCCGCTCAGGGAGCCCCCTGTTTGCACAGTGCCCTGGCCGGCTGTGTCATCACCATGCCCACCGCTCGACTGAGACCCAGGACCCCCTCTGGCCCCAACAGGCTGCTCCTGCCCCCACGCCCCAAGTGCTTGATGCGACGTAGGTCCCACCCGGCCACCTCCACGTGTCCCCTCCATCTGGGGCAGGCCCTACCCAGACCTCCTCCCACCCCCTCTTCTCCTCCCTGGCACGTCCAGCCCCCCACCCAGGACTTTGGAACCTAGACCCGCCACCTGCTGCCCCCATGCCCTCTCTGGCCCCCCAGGCCCCTCCTCCCCCCTCCATCCTTCCTCCCCCCACCCCGTTTTCCTCTCCCCCCGACACCCACTCACGGAGGAGCAGCAGGGTCCTGTGGGTGCGGCCTGCCCGCCCCAGTTGCAGGTAAACCAGGCCGTAGCTGTAGTCGGTGGACAGCACGTGGAAGGCCTTCACCCCTCGCACTGGAAGAGACCCGGTGGCTGGGAGGCCGTGCGCCTGCAGCCCTGAGCCCTGGGGCGCCCGAGGCCTGGGATCCCAGCCAGGGCAGGCGTCGGGAGGGAGCAGGTGCCGCACCCCTGCCTCACCTCCCAGCCGGGCAGCCCAGAGCCAGCCTGACCACCCACCGGCCACTGCTCTGGGGCAAGTACCCCCCACCCCCACCTTTCTCTCAGCCCCCCATACGCACAGGTGTTCCTGAACACGGCCTTCTTCCTGTCCTTCCTCAGGGTCACCTCCTGGGACTGGCACCCCTGTGGCCTGGGGGGAGGCAGGAGCTGTAGCCTCCAGCATAGGAACCCCTCCTCCTGCCCTCAGGCCCCTGAGCCCTCCCAGGAGAATGTCTGGGTCCCTCTCCTGCTCCCTGTGGACCTGGGGGATGGTGGGGGCCTGGGGGATGGTGGCCATCTGGGGCTAGTGGGGGTCTGGGCATGGCAGGGGGTGGGGGTGGCTGGGGTCTGGCAGCGGCAGGGGGCTGGGGGTGGCTGGGGCTGGGGTGGTGGGGGGCAAGCTCCCCAGTGTTTTCTCTGCCCCCACCTCGGCTGGCTTGAGGCTCTGGGTGGAGCCTTCTCCGTGTGGCCAGGGCCTGCCGCAGGGCTCGGGGACACAGCAAACCCCACTTCCTGCACCCCCACACCCGGACTGCGGCTTCTGCCAACATCTTTCCTGTGCGTTGTTGGGGGAGGAGTGAGGGGACAGTCCTCTTGCCTCTGGGAAGGGAGGTGCCCCGTGCCACGTGGGGAGGGCATGCTGGGCCCCACCCATGCCCACTCACCGGCTAAAGGCGACGACCACCTTGAGCTGGCCCCTCTTGTGCACCTGCAGCACGGATGCCCCCAGCTTCCTTTTGTCTCTGGCCGGCAAGAACCCCTGCGCATCCGTGGCGACAGCCAGAATGTACCAGAAGCCTGAAAGCTGCCACGGGGTGTCAGTGGGGGTGGCTGGTGTGGAGCTGCCACACAGAGGCCCCACCCAAGAACCCAGCAGACAAGGGACCTGCCCTGCGCCCGGCCCCGCCATGGCGCACCCGCAGGTGGGCTGGCAAGGGCTGCCCCCAGGGTCCACCCAGCACGTTGCCAGAACCTTCTACTGACCAGCAGTCTTCCACCCCAGGACATGCACCCTGTTCTGCATCCCGCTGCCCCTCAATGTCTCCTGGGGCCTCTCCGCCCGCCCCCACTCGGGGCACTGGCCCCTGTGCACCTCACGGCTCGTGGGCTGCGCTCGCGGTGGGAGAAACCGGCATCTGGCTCGGTCCTGGATGGCTGCCCGCAGGCCCTGCAGGGCGCCTGTCCCGGCTGCCCTGCCGCTGTTCCCAGCCTGCGCAGCCTGGTGCCTGGCTCACCTTGTTCCAGTTGAGGGCGTGGGCCTCCTTGGGGTACCACTCCTGCGGCGGTGGCCCTGCAGCCAGGGCCAGAGCCAGCACCAGCAGCAGGACTGGCAGCCCCGGCCTCATCCTCACCCTCCCTCCTCAGCCAGCCAGGCTGGACGTCGCGTTTAAATCTCCCTGTGCCCGCCCCGTGGTGGGTGTCTGGCCTGGGCTGGGCCAGCGGGAGGGGTGGGTTCGGGCATGGCAGGGGCCGCCACATACCCAGAGGCCACGCCGAGGCTGCCAGACACCCACACTCCTCACTGCCCCGACCCCAGGTCCCCACGTGTGCACCCGTTATAGCCCAGGGTCGTCTCACCTGGGCACATCAGGCCGCTCATCCTGGACCCCCCAGTGAGAGACAATAGGCTGGGGCCCTTCTCGGGCAGGGCGCGCAAGCAAAGTGTCCCCACCGTGACCCTGGCTCAGACCTGGCCACCTCCTCAGGCCTCAATGGCAGTGCTTGAGCAGGTGCTCAGGTGGGCCGGGGCTAGACGAGCGTGTGCGTCGTGTGCACACATGGGTGGGTGCTCTAGGGTGCACGCGTGGGCCTGCCCAGCATGGAGGGCCAAGGCACCTCGTGGGAACCTCACCTCAGTGAGAGCAACAGGGAGCCCCCACCCTGTTTCCTGCCCAGAGACGCAGGGGGACCCGCGGGGCAGGCCCTCTGGGACTCCTGACCCCCTGGCTCCCTAGGCCCCTGGCCAGGCCGCAGCCAAAGCCCCAGCCCAAGAGACAACAGGCTTGGAGAGTCAAGACCCTCCCAGGCTCCCTGGTGGGGCCAGCACTTGTGGCAGCCCCCTGGCCCTGGGCAGTCCGTAGACACCGTGGCACCTGGGCCAGGGGTCCTGGTGGACACCAGTGCCAGTGTCCTCGAGGGCCATGTCAGGTCCAGGTGGGAGAAATGGCTGTGGCCTGCCCCGTCCACAGACCAGCCCCCACCTCCGACTGGGGCCTGAGTGTGGTGCCCCCAGACCCGGAAGAGCCCCGGTGAGGGGTCAGGTGCAGGCCTCTCATCAGGATGGCTCCGGGTCCTGTGGTTTGGCCCTTGGTGACGTCCACTGGCCCCAAGCCCCACTCCCTGGGCGGGTCAGAGCCCTGAGGGGGCAGAGTCTGTCTGGCCCCTCTGCCTGCCCACAGGGCACCGCCTGGCTCACGCTCAAGACATTGGTGGGTTTGCTTGCAAATCACTTTATTCTGATCTGGAGCGAGGGACGGCCCCTGACTGGCCTCTGCCGGGACCTGGCGGGCACTGTCCCCGCAGAGCTGCAGCCTTCACTGAAAACCGAGACAAGCATGTGGGGACCCCGGCTCACCAGAGGGGCTCCCCAAGCCCTCAGCACCTTCAGGACTGTGGAGCCACTAGCCCTGCGAGCTTGGGTGAGGGTTCTTCTGCCCTCTCGGGTGTGGGCGGCCCCTCCTGCCTCACAGGGGCCCAGGGCGATGCTGGAGATGGCAGCTTACCTGCAGGATCCTGCGTGCACAGGTGACTAGAAGGGGAGGCGAGGCGGGCTGTGAGGTCCGGCCGTGCCCGCACCCAGGCCCCCGTCCCTGTCACAGGCCTCACCTGCGATGGGGGCTGGCCCTGCAGGCCCAGCCCTGCCCGACACCCTGCGGCCTCGATGCAGAGGCCGGGAACTGGCCCCAGGTCTGTGCCACCCATCACTCCCCTAGGGCACCAGCCCTGGCCCTGAGCCACCCCTGTGGCCGCTCCAGGGACACTCACGGTCCTTGTGTAGCTGGGCCTGCTGCTGAGACAGGAAGCCCAGGCCCTCGCTCCACTTGGAGAAGAGCCCCAAGGCCTCCCGGCTGGCCGTCTCGCTCCGACCTGCAGGGAGGCGCCGGGCGGCTCTGAGGTCTGGGAGGGCCGGGGAGGACGGTTGGGGAGGGGTCGGGGAGGGGTGGGACCAGGCCCAGGGTGAGGGCCGGGGCGAGGCCCCTGTGGCTACTCACTGTACAGCTCCACAGTGTTGAAGGCCTCGTCTCCAAACTCGAGCTGGGTGAAGATGATGGCGTAGTCTCTGAAGTTAGTTCCCAGCACGCGGTACTCCAGCACGCCCAGGGCTAGAAGACAGCCGCCCCCCACCCCCCGCACCGTAGGGCGGCTGCCGTGCCCGTCTGGGGGCCGCTGAGTGGGTTTGGCCACAGGGGGGACCAGCTCAGGGTGAGAGACCCCAGGAGATCCCTCCCAGCAGCCCAGAGCCCCCGGGTTCTGTCTCCCCCAAACCCCACCCAGCGCCAGGGTGGAGCGGCTCAGTGACTGACAGACAGACGTATGGACAAGTCCTGGCCCAGCCCTGTCCCCGTGGGAGCGGACAGCCGCCTGCCAGGCACCCAGGCCCATGCAGCCACGTGGGGCGGGACCTGGGCTGGGCAGCGCGGCAAGGTCCGAGCTCTCTGCACAGGGGCCTCTCCCCACTCTCAGCACCTGCCCGAGCCCCTGACAAAACCAAGTTCTCTCGCTGCCTGGAAAAGAGCCACACGGAAATCTCCGGAGTGGAGCTGGGCCCTCCCCGCCCGCACCAGCTCTGGAGGCACCTCAGGGAGACGCGGCCACACTTACAGGGGTTCTCAAACACCCATCCAGAGTTTCGTTTCAGCAACTCCACAACATGCTGGTTGCACCCCTCCAGCCTGCAAAAGAAAAGGTCCCCCGGCGCAAGGTCAAGACCCCGGGACCCCAAGGGAGGAGACAGGAGCTTGGTGGAAGCTGCCGAGGGAATTCCATCTTGACACCCCCAGGTACCCGGAAATCTGCCCCGGGCCAGTCTGACCCGTCTGGGGAGATGGGTGACGGGGGGGCCTGGGCAGTGAGACCCCTCGTTCACCTGCCGGAGCCCTGTGACTCCAGCTCTCCACACAGAACACGGGACACAGACGGAGCCCCGGATGGGAGGTGAGTGTGACTCTCGGAAGAGGGGCCGGTGCTCCCTGGGCTGCTCGTCCAGAAGTGAGCAACCCAGTGAGATCAGGGTGCTTGCTCAGCGAGAGGGGCTGGTGCCCAGGTGCACGCGGGAAAACAAGAACCAGGAAAGGCCGGTGGGAGCTGCCGCCTTAGCACAGACCTGTCCCTGCCGGTGCTGCGGCCAGTCTGCCTGGGTGGCAGACTCAGGCGCAGGAGGGAGGGCACCTGGGGGAGGGGGAAGGACCTCGTGCCTGGTGTGGTGGCTCAGCCACGTGGTAGAGCAGCCTGCTGGAGCTGATGCCACCAAGCCACCGCCAGGCCCTCTGTCCGGTAAAGGGAGGTGAATGCCGACACCCGCCCCAGCGTGGCTTCCTCCAGGTGCCCCTGGGTGGCCTGCCACCCCCCACCCCCAGCCACATACGTGGTCTGCTGTGGTGAACACGCTCGTGGCTCTGCGGGTCAAGGCTGGCTTGGCAAATGGCCTCAAGGCCCCATTCTGCAGGGTTTATTCTGAGGAAGAATCAGGGGCTCTTGGGCCCAGGGCGTGAGCCCACTCTCAGGACCATGTTCAAGAGGATCCGCTCAAAGAGGAGGCTTCACCAAGAGCCCACGGCCAGAGTGACCAAGGACAAGAGGGCACAGGCAGGGTGGTCGGAAGCCGCACCGGCTGTGACGTTGAGGGCGCGTGTCCTACTCGGATGCCAGCCAGGCCCTGGGTCCAGGGACGCGGACATGCGTGGTGGGGCAGAGGGCTGGCAGCTCAGAGCAGAGCCCGAGGCTGGTGGGAGGCCCAGGGCCGCGGAGCCGCAGGGCAGGTGTGCGGAGTCCACAGGGCTCTTGCCTGAGCCGGCCAGGCCCGGCCTGTGGGATCTGCGGCCACAGGCACCTGCCGGGAAGCCTGGGCGGGACCCAGCGCACACCGGGCACAGCCTCACTCACCCGTGCCGGGAGGACAGCACCTTCAGGTTGTTTTCTGGAGTGAGCGTCACCACGACCCCTTCAATGTCCCTCATGTCCTTCTCCACAGCAAAGCCCCTTTCACGGGAGGCCACAGCCAGGACATACCAGGGCCCGAGAAGCTGCATTGAGGGTGTTCAGGTGTTCAGAGAGCCGCCCTCAGAGGCCCCTGTCGCTGTCCGGGAGCCCCAGGGCCCTTCATGCAGGCCCAGCCCGCCCCCCACCCCCCGCCAGCCTGGGCTGGCATCAAGGGACCCCGGAGCTGGGTGGCCTCAGAGGAGGGGCCCACGCTGACCAAACCGTGCTGTGCCCCCCACGGGTGCCACCTGCTTGGGGTCCAGCCTGCCCAGCCACACCGCCCAGGCCCTGGGCACGGAGGCCAAAGCCAGGAGAAGGGCCAGCAGGAGGACCCCCATCCGCCCAGAGGCCCACATGCCCTGGCACACCACGAGGCCAAGACGCACGGTCCCTCCAGGCCCTGGAAACCATTTATATGGCCCTGAACACCTCGATGTGGGTGGCAGTAACCACTGGGCACCATCCCGGCCTCTTGCAAAGCGGCAGAATTACCCAAGGGGGGGCAATATGCAGGGGAGGCCTCTGTCCCTGGCCAGAACCCCTGCAGAGCCGAGTTGCTGGGAGTGTTCCAGCACGAGCACCCTAAACCCGGCGGCACGCCTCCCCCTCCCCGGGGATCCGACCCTGTCCCACGCTGAGTCTGGGGAGGCAGGAGGCCCTGCTGTCCACCGCCAGGCCCGCCAGGAAGCCAATGCCAAGTCCAAGGACAGGTACAAGCTGGGCAAGGACAAGTGGTTCTTCCAGAAACTGCGGTTGGGGTATCTTTTATTTCATGGTTAGAAGTACAAAAAGTCCCCAAAGGGTTTTTTAAAAGGCTCCCACCCCTTCCCGGCCTGCCCACCTCCTGCTCTGCTGGCCGGGCCTCCCGCCCCCAGCCAGCACCGGCCAGACCGTGCCGTTCCTGCCGCCCCCCCACCGCCTTCCGGGCTGCCTGCTCTGCGGCCTGGGCTTCCCTCCCCCGGCCATCCTGGGAGCAGAGGACAGAGGTGCTCCGCAGGGTCCATCTGAGCCCCTGAACCCCTGGGAGGGTGGCCAGGAGGGTCCGAAGATCCCTCAGCCACAGCCTGTGTCCTCTGGGATCCGCCCCTTCACCAGTTCACCGTTTGCCCACCAGGACATATTGAACGTCTCTGCGCAGCCACAGGCTCCGGGCGCTCAGGCCCTTCTCGGCCCAAGCGCAATGCTAGACCCAGCCCCTTAATGTGAGCTGGCTGGTGTTCCCAAGGGCTGTGGCCACAAAACAGCCACGGCCAGGCGGGCAGGGGTAGAAACCAAGACCCCCTGGGTGACAGAAGCAAAGGTTGTTTCCTCAGAGCCCCATGTCACAAGGTGGCGGTGTGGGCCCCCATCCCTGCGTTTGGTGGCACCCCCAGGCTGGCGGGAGTGGGAAGTTCCCCACTGGGGCTGGGAGCAACCCTTCGGAGCAGGCACCATGGGATCGGCCAGGGCCTTTTCGCTTTCTGTGCATGGTCCTAAGTCGGAAGCGGGGACAAAACTTAGGAGAGCAGCCAGTGACACCTCTCGTCGTGGCCCTCTGGGGCTGATGGCCGGGGCCATTGGTGCCCTTCAGGCTGTGCCTGGAGACAGCGTCCGACTTCC
Organism: Avahi laniger; assembly: GCA_963575035.1. Classification (NCBI taxonomy): domain Eukaryota; kingdom Metazoa; phylum Chordata; class Mammalia; order Primates; family Indriidae; genus Avahi; species Avahi laniger. The sequence goes on from CAUYSK010105772.1 coordinate 9,966, forward strand.
CGCCAGTCTGGCTTCCCGGGCCGGGGGCTGCAGGGCACGGATCTGGGCTCTACCTTCACAGGCGGCTGCGCCTTCCGGCTTTCACTCGCCGTGTGCTGGGGCCCCACAACCCTCACCCACGCCCTGCCTGCCGTGGCCCCCAGAGGCCCCCACCCCGGCCTCCACCCAGCCCCCTAGGCGCGTCCTGTGAAGCGCCCACTCTCCACCCCAAGGCCCCTCACACGCCAGCAGTTCTGGGGCTCCCCAGCACCCGGCTCCTCTTCTGAAAATGCCTCTGGCGTCTCCACAAGGGGCGGTTGGTGTCGGAAGGCTCAGCAGGCCCTCAGCACAGCGCTTGCAGCTAACACGCGGAGGGGCCTCCGGCCTCCTGCCTGCCAGGCCGAAGCCACACCGGGTGGACTGGCGCATCGTCCGTGGGGTGTCAAGCCCTCGCCGTCCCTGGGGGATGCTGACTGGGAGCCACGAGGCTGGGCCCCGGAGGAGGAGGGTGTGCCGCTGTCCCCCTGGCAGGCTCGCTGCTCCAGGTGGAACAATGGAAAAATAAATGTGCTCCAGGTTGACAGCGGCACACCGAGCGGGGAGGACGCGCTGGCAGCCGCCATTGAAGAGACAGCGTCTAGAAGGAAACCCGCCGGTGCTACCGCCGCCTGACTGCTTTAGGGGGACCCGCCATCGTTCTCCACATCCCTCCGTCTTTTCCAAAGACCAGGCGGGTTGGGTCTGACGACGTGATGACGGGAACTGATACACAGGATTCCATCACCTCTTCGGCGACGACCTCTGCCATTCTGCCGGGGGCGCAGGTCTGCATCCGGCTCATCCCAGTAGGAAAGGGATGTTCCGGGAGCTCTCAACCGGCCTGCCCAGCACGCGCGGTGCAGAAGCCAGTGTCAGAATTCTGCCCAGTCGCCGAGTGCGCCTGTCCCGCTCGAGGACGTGAGAGCTGGGGAAACAACCGCCACGGTGTCCGGTGTCCGCGGACACAGAGGACCGCATGAGGCGGACTCAGGCCAGGCTTCCACAGGTGCCGCGTGGCCACCCGCATGGCCACCGCCACGCTGAGCAGTGGACCCAGAGCAAGGACGCAGAGCCTGTGCCCGGAAACACACCCCCCAAACAGGTGGACACCAGTGTCCCTGGATCGGAGGATTTGTGAGATGGTAACAAAGGAGGAATGTCACAACTGTGGCTGCTTCAGAAAGTGGCCCGTGAGAGTTTACACGCATTTCCTTCTCTGCTGGCGTGTAATTAAATGTGTAAACCAGCCATGCCTCTGTGCCCACTTCCTGCCTGCACCGTTTTGTGAAAGGTGCCCGAGGCCTGGCGACGCTGCATGCAGGCTTTGTGTCACAGACGCTCCGGACGTGGGGTCCCGGGGCGCGGGGTTGCTCTCGTCAGGGGAGACAAGACCTCACTGTCGCTGGTGCTTTGCAGAAATGAATGCGTGCGGAAGGAGAGAAGGAACCCGAGCGGACGGAAGGACGGACAAGGCCAACTGTGTTTGTCATCCTACCACGCGCTGCTTCCGCCTCTGCGTCCGGGGTGGGGGTGGGTGGGACAAGGCCTGCATTTCCCAGATGCCTTTGCTGGGTGGCGGCAGGGTCTTGTCAACAGCGGGACAGGCGGGATTTGGGGGGCGGAGGGAAGGTGAGGCCATCTGTCCTTCCAGGGCTCCTGAGGGAAGGAGCTATCGTAAGCCCCCAGCCCCGCTTGGACGACAAGCCCAGCAGGAGAAGGAGGGCAGAAGCCCCCAGCCCTGCGCAAACGCACAGCCGCGCTCCTCACGCCATGAGGCCAGAGCAACCGCACCCCGACCTGGGCTCAGGGTGGTCCCTGACTGCTACCCTCGAGGTGCCCGGCAGAGAGACAAATTTCCTTGGGAAGACAATCTTCCCCAAATTCCCATGCTGCTCTTCAAATTCAGTCAATTGTTGTTTCAAATGCATTTTCTAGTGAGGAGACTCGGGCAGCGTCAGTGAGAGGCAGGTGCACGAACACCTCCTGTGTTGGAGTTGCAGGACGCAGACCGTGGACACAGCTGTGACCACCCCACTTACAGGGCCAGAGCCACCTTGGAAACCTGCGGAGGACGCTGGACCCTGTGAGCGGGCCATGGACATGACCACCCCGTCACCCGTGCCGGTGGCCAAGTGCCGAAACAGATCTCTGTACAGTCTCCCAAAAAGTATGATGCTCTTGAAAAAAGAAAGACAACCACAGAAATCATTTAAAAAATTAGAAATTTCACATTATCTATAAGTAAAAAATAACACAAATGTGTGGTAGAAATCTCCCTCAAGATGCTGTCTCAAGACCTCATGGACAGCCGTGTCAGTTTCCAAAACTCATGCAGGAGAGAGAAGATGGGACAAGACCCAGGACTGACCAGGCAAAGCTGAGGAAAGGAAACAGCTGTAGCCGAAAAACGTCACATAGAGCCGGGAGCCGGCACAGGAAACGGCCACAGAGCGCGTGGACGGAAGGTGGGAGTCGCGGGCAGGCGCAGCTCCTGCGGAGAAGAGCATAGACTAGGGGAGGGGACCGCTGGGTACTGGCTGGTGCACATTTACACGTGCAGGACAGGCCGGGCGCCGTGGCTCCCGCCTATAATCCCAGCACTCTGGGAGGCCAAGGCAGGAGGATCGCTTGAGGCTGGGAGTTCAAGACCAGCCTGGGCAACAGAGCAAGACCCCGTCTCTACAAAAAATAGTGAAAAAAAAAATTAGCCTGGCCACGTGGTGCACATCTGTGGTCCCGGCATTTTGGGAGGCCGAGGCAGGAGGCTTGCTTGAGCCCAGGAGCTCAAGGCTGCAGTAAGCTGTGATCACTCCCGGCTGGGGGACACAGAGAGACCTTGTCTCTGAAAAAGAAAAAAAAAGTGCAGGAGAGAAATATAGGATCCTTTAAGATAAAAGAGAACCCAACTTCAAACACCACCATACCACCACACCACAATAACAGACTGAATGTTTGAGTCCCCCCAAAATCCATGTGTCGAAGCTCTCGCCCCAACGCGATGGGATAAGGAGGTAGTTCGGCCTAGATGAGGTCACGAGGGTGGAGCGCCCAGGATGGGATCAGTGCCCTTATCCGAAATGACGGGAGAAAGGTCTTTCTCCGCACCACGGCAGGACCCAGTGGGAAGGCACCAGCTGCGAGCCGGGAGGGGAGCCCTCGCAGAGACCAGCCAGCCAGGACCTTGACCTTGGACTTCCTGCCTCCGGAATGGTGAGAAATGATGCGTGTTGTTTCAGCCACACCGTCTATGGCATTTTGTTACAGGCAGCCCGAACTAGGACAGCCACACACACGACTACCAAAAAAATGCTATGCGTTAAAGAAAATTTCTACGCCCACAACAGTGGATGCACCTGATTTAGGGGTCTCATGAACCACCAGAACTGCCAGCCTTGTCCACGAAATGAGTAGACTAGAGTAGTCTTTATCTACACTTAGGCACTCTAAGAAAAACCAAAGTAAGAATTCAAAACATTTTGACTCATGAAAATGCCCACAGCAAAAAGAAGAAAGAAAGAAAGGAAGGAAGGAAGAAAGGAAGGAAGGAAGGAAGGAAGGAAGGAAGGAGGGAAGGAAGGAAGGAAGGAAGGAAGGAAGGAAGGAAGGAAGGAAGAAAAGAAAGAAAGAAAACTGCAACACTCCAAACTGAGTTAAATATACCAAGACAAATATTTAAGGGTATTAAAGAAATCCAGAATGAGAAACTTTTTTAAAAACTAAGAGAACGAATAAAAAACAGGAAAAAAACGAAATGAGTTGATTACATACACGCGCTCAGGAACGAAATGGACTATTGGACATTAAGGATAAAGAAAAATTCCTCAGGGTCTCAAGAAAAATGATGGGATTAATTTCAAAGGTGCAGGACGAGCTGGTGCCAGACTTCCGAAGAGCAGCGTGCCAAGGGAGCCAAGCGAGCCAATGGAGCCGAGCGGGCGGCCGCACCAGCGGCGGAGACCCACACCCTCCACGTGCCGCAGAGCAGACGGCTGCAGCGAGCAAAGCAGACAAGACTTAGGAAACGTAATGCGGTAGACCTGTGGATTTGCATGTAATTTTTGTCTCAGTAATACAAAGTAAAACATGCACAAAAATGGATCATTTATTAGGCCACGAGGAAAGCACCAGTAAGTTTCTCACAGCAGAAATATTACACAAACAACCTTCTCTGATCACAATATGATAAAACTGGGATACTTTAAACATGATAGCTAAAAAATACTCTTGATGCCTGTGGATGAGAAGAAAAATACAGACTGAAATTATAGAATTTCATTAAAATAAATATAATAAAAACACTACATAAACAGGAATCGGAGGAAAAGTCATACTTTAAACATTCACGCCATTAAAAAATAAAAGAATGAAAATAAATGTATTAAATTCCCAACTCAAAAGCTAGAAAATGAACAACAAAGCGGCAAAAGGAAATCACAAGGAAGGAGATGCGAGACATCTCGGAGAAATTGTGGGCTCCATTCCAGGCCGGGGCAAGAAAGCAAATATCACAATAAAGTGAGTCGCAAGAGTTTTCTGGTTTCCCGGCGCACGTAACAGTTATGTGTACACTATGCTGTAGTCCACGAAGCGTGCAACAGCATTAAGTCTAAAAAACAACGTACGGTTGACCACCGAACAATGTAGGGTGGGGGGCACCCACCCCCAAGCAGCCTAAAATCTAAGCATAACTTTCGACACCCCAAAAACTGTACTAACAGCCCACTGTTGGCCAGAAACTTACCCGGTAACAGTCAAGTGACACATATCTTGTACATTGTGTGATACACTGTATTCTTACAATAAAGTAAACCAGAGAAAAGAAAATGCTACTAAGGGAATCATAAGGAAGAGAAAATATATTTACTCTTCATTAAGTGGAGGTGGCTCGTCACAAAGGTCCTCGTCCTCACGGTCCCCACGTTGAGTAGGCGGAAGAGGAGGAGGGGCTGGTCTTGCTGTCTCAGAGGAGAAGAAAATCCAAGGATAAGCGGACCTGGCGGCTCGAGCCCATGTTGTTCAGGGGCCGTCTGTAATACAACATTGCTTTATTTCACAACAAGAGAAACTCAAGTTAAAACGCCAAGATGCCACTTACCACCCACCGTAGTGCCGGGACTTAAAGAGCTTAGCCACACAGTCTGTTGTCCACGTTCGTACGTTGCTGTCAGACTGCAAATTGGAACAATCATTTTAGGGGGGAATTTGGCAATATCTAACAAAACTACATATCCGTTTACCTTTTGATCCAGCAACCCCACCGCCAGGAATTCATCCTAAAGAAATAACTGCAACAATAAGAAACAAACAAAAAAGCCCCACGCATGCACAGAGCCATTCGTGGAAGCATTGTTCGTAACTGAAAACCACTGGAAGCCACGTAAATGCCCACACGCGGAAGACTCATTAGATAAGACTTTGCATCCACGGTCAAGCCCTGTGTGGCTGTGAAACCACAAAGATGGTCTCTGTGACCCGAGGTGCAGGGTCAGACTGTGCTGCAAAGCGGGGAAGCAACGTGCCAAACGGCATGTAAAGTACACAACCTTGCCGGTAAGATAGAAGGGAAATTTTAAAAGTGCACACGTGCCTGTTTATTTCTGCAAAAAGAAACACAAGAAGGAGGAATCAGAGTCTAAGGAGCCTAGTTCCCCACGCGGGGTGAGCTGGAATGTACAGCTTGACTTTGGAATTGGTGTAGAACACTCGAAAATAAAATGCACGAATCCCTAAAAGGCAATCCAATCGTAGTGTAAGTAAATGCCATAGCCACACTGAAGGAAGAAAGAGCTACCCCGAGTAGCTTTTGAACAGAGTATTTTTTGCCCTATATTCTCAAGCTAAAGACTGAAGAAGCTGTAAAATATTGAGTTCCAGTTAGTAGCTTTGTTTTTCCCAGTGCTTGGATGAGCAGTTCTGAAGCTATTTCCACCTGCTCCAGGACAGATCAGGTGAGTGAATATATGGAGGGGAATGGGCTTTCCAGTGTTGGAAAAGAGTTATAAATATGGAAGTGTGGAGAGAGAAGAGATCAGGATGAACCCCACGGCGCTGACTGCAGTGGAAGCAACCACGTGACCTCTGATTTTGGCGGCAGACACAAGGAAAGAGTGGACGAGAGGAAGGAAGGGGGTGTCCGCGCTCTGCTTGCCGAGAAGGTTGAGATGCAAGCGCACCCCAGTGAGAGTAAAACTGAGCACACCAAGCACTCAGATCTTGGTTGCTGAACACCATTCTATACAAAAGGAACCAGGACCCCTTGGAGAAATCATTCCAAGCCTGTGTCACAAAAAACGTAAGAAGAACTTGGAATGCTTTTGGTGCCAGAAGCAAAAATGTGCGCAAGCCACCATGGGGATGTGTCGATCGACGATACTCTGAGGCCGTCTCGGAGGCGCTCCCGCTGGTGGATCTGAGCATCAGAATAAACAACAGTGACAGACTGTAGCCCACGGGAGGAAGTAAGGGCCCTGTGTCCACGCTGGTACAGACAAACGAGTAAACAGAGGAAAGGAGAAGTGTGTTCCCACAGGACCCAGGCGGTCCCACCCTGGCACACAGCTGTCCTGCCTGCACTTACTTGTTGTACGGAAGATGCGCTAGACATAGGTCCTCGTAGCTTTCTTTTGTCTCAAAATATCTTTATTTCACCCTCATATTTGAAGGATGTTTTCCCTGGGCACAGAACTCTAGGTTGATTTTTTCCCTTTCAGCAAAGATGCACTTCCATCGTCCCCTGGTTTCCACTGTTTGCTGTGAGAAGTCGTGACCCCTGTCATGACCTGTCTTTTATCCACAGCTCCTGTGAAATGTTCTGCAAATCACGGTTTGCAGGACTTTGACTACAGTGTCCCTGGCTGTTGCTTTTGTGAGGCTTTTTTCTTTGTTTTATCCTGCGTAGGTTTCTCTGAACTTACAGGGTCTCTAAGATGATGTTTTCCATCAAGTTTGGGGATATTTTGGCCACCATTTCTTCAATTCTCATTCTCTTCTTTTTCTGGGACTGTGTTACAGGCTCGATCTGGCCCCCCAGATCTCAAGATGCTGTCAATCACGCCCTTCTCTGTTCCTCGAACGGACAACTTACATCGCTTTGTGCTCAAGTTCATGGACGCTTTCTTTTATCATCTCCAATTTACTGTTAAGTCCACCCAGTAAATTTTCCTTTCATTTATTGTACTTTCCAATTCTATAATTTTATTTTTCGTTGCTGTTGTTTCATGTGTTTTGTTCGTTTTCTTTTGGGACAGAGTCTTGCTCTGTCAGGCAGGCTGGAGTGCAGTGGTGCAATCACAGCTCACGATGACCTCAAACTCCTGGGCTCGAGCAGTCCTCCGTCCTCAGCCTCCCAAAGTGCTGGGATTACAGGCCCCATTTTGTTCTTTTTGATAGTTTCCATTTCTCTGCTGATTTTTCCTATCTGATCTCTCTATCTGTTCACTCATTTATTCTTTCTTCATTCATTCATTAATATTTTAATTCTATCATGTCATTAATTAATTCTTAGGTTTTTTTCCTTTTAACTACTTATACTGGCTGCTTTAGACTTTTGTCTTTGAAATCCATCTTTAGGTCTTCTCAGAATCTGTTTTCAGTAACTTTTTTTTCAGCCCTAGGTCATATTTTTCTGTTTCTTTGGATATCTAGCAGTAACTTTGCAGGACATTGTCGATGATGCACTGTAGAGACCTGCATGCCGTTCTCACCGTCTGACCCTGAGTCATGTGGACTTTTGTTACAGACTGAATCGTGTCCTCCCAAGATTCATATGTTGAAGCCCTAACTCCCAGTGTCACTGTTTCGGGAGACAGAGCCCTTAGGAGGTAACGAAGGTGAAAGGAAGTCACAAGGGCGTGGCCCTAATTCCTTATAAAGAGAGGAAGAGCCGCCAGAGATGACTCTCCGCCCTGTGAGGCCACCACCCCTAAGCCAGGCAGGGACTTCAGAAACTGAATTTCCCAGCACCTTAATCTCCATCCCCAACCTCCAGAAATTTGAGAAAATAAATTTCTATTCTCTAAGCCACCGAGTCGGTGGGATTCCACTCAGTCAGCCCCAGCAGCCTAGGACATTCCAGCTGGAAATCCGATCCCAGGCCGAGCTCCTTGAACTCGCCAAAGCTCTGGCCAGGCAGATCTGGGGAAAGTCACAGGTGGCCCCAAGCACCCCTCACCTGCTTTGAAATGTCTCTTCCGTGAGTCTTTCAGGGCTCAGTTCAGCACACAAGGTGAGTCTAAGGTGTAGTCTTTGGCCCTGGTAGGGACCTTCTGGTCCCAGCCAATGCCTGAGGGTCAACAAGGTCCCTCCACAGTGATGGGCCACCCACCCCCCAGCACTGCTTGACCTCAAGGACCATCTGTGAGCAGCTCTTGCTCACTGTCTACTTCCTGCCGTGTAGAGCACCGACCACCCTCCTCCCTGACTGACTGCTCAGCACAGCCCTCTTGGACGGGCCTTGTCCCTGTACCCAGGAGCAGCGTCCACCCCAGCCAGGCCCGACACCTTGTTACATTCTGGGCCTGGGGGGTCCAGGTTCCAGCATCATCCCAGCCATGGGACGCCCTCTGCACAGGGAAGGGGAGGGCAAGGCTGTCCTGCATGTGAGCCGCAGCTTTGGAGAGTCATCATGGAGATTCCACCCCTTGCTGCTGCACCGGGGTGGACGAGCCCCCACCTGTCAGCCCTCAGCTCCCCCGGGGACAGACTCACAGGCAGTGAGTTCACGCCAGCACAGACTGCGCTAGGACACTGTGCCTGGAGTGATGGGCACACCGACTCCAGTCACAGCCCTCCTGCTGGGGCTGCCACCAGCCAACAACTTCTTTTAGGGCTGAACATTCTCCCCCAAACCCACTCTGTTCCAGGGACATTCCCACCAAGCCCCTGCAGTGAAGTTCACTCACAAAATGATCCACTCAATCTTGGGGCTCCCAGGGAACCAGATGGGAAAGGCAGAGACACCCCCAGCCCGGTGGGGACACCCCAAACTTGACACTGAGAAGCCAGACCCAGGTGGGCCCAGGGAAGCGCACCCACCTGCCTCCCACCAGAGCCCCTCACTGGGCCAAGCTCCGACACCCGGGTGCACACAGGGACACCCAGCGAGAGCGACCTCTCTTCCGTGACCAGGGAGGGTGTGCCAGGCAGTCACCGGGGACTTGGGTTGGTGC
>CAUYSK010105774.1:0-20529 GCA_963575035.1 Avahi laniger
CAGGCTGGTTTCGAACTCCTGAGCTCAAACAATCTGCCCGCCTCGGCCTCCCAGAGAGCTAGGATTACAGGCGTGAGCCGCCACGCCCGGCCGCCTACACTAACTTTTAACTGTAGTGATCATATTTTGACAAATTGCTACAAGGAATTTGTTGCATTAAACAATGTACAGAAATATGACATACAAGATAAAGACTCATGAGAGACTCTGGGTGCAGGTGGCCTACCTGTCCTGGAGGTATCCAAGGTCCTCGACAGAAACACATTTCATACTAATGCATATTTAGGGGTTCGGGATCGTGAAACGTGTAACCCAGTTGCATGGGATTTTATCTGTGTTAGTCATCATGAGTTCTTTCCTTCACATTGTGTCCTTGATTTTTGCTTGTAGAGGTTGGGCAGTGAATTCTGAAAAATCACATTAATTTCCTGTCTGCTGCCGTTGTCTGTGTTGGTTGGATTATGTATTTATTCATAGGGAAGAAATGGAGAACTATTTGCATTTGTCTCCCACGATACTGCCAAGCTGCTTGAGAGTGAAAGGAATAATTTATGACTTGCTATTTATACATTTATTAAATAACATGCCACACGCTGTAGCTGATGGCTCGCGTGCTCATATAACCTTTCCAGAACACCGTTTCTGCATGCTATGTACCGTTAAACATTGCTGTTTCTAGCAAGCTGTTCGGTAGTGAAAGATATCGTGTTGAAACAAATAGCAAGAGATACAATGAGGAGATGGGAGCCGAGAAAAAATTGAAACAAGAAAAAAAGAGTAAGAATGATTAGAAAAATATTTGAAACAGAACAAGAATAAGTAGTTCAAATCTAATTCTCTTTATCTTGAAATAAGCATAGGAAGGTATTTCCTGAATTCTTGAATATTCCAATGTGTTAACTCCACATTTTCAAATAATTACAGATTAATAAAATATACTTGACACTAAAGCTTTTTTAAATAAAATGAAACTTTTGATAATTCAGAATATACAATGTTTCAGTGCTCCCAGGCCATGGATATATCAAACGTTGTGGCACGCCACTGTAGTTACAATATCACATCACAGAAAAATAAGGAGAATCATCTAATCTAACCACTAAACAGCTCAGCCGTCCTTTCTGTAATAACCCTGAAAGTATTAATAGATCTAAATCAACGTTCTGCCATCCGTCTTGTACACGGAACCCAGTTTTAAAGGTCTTGTGCATAACTCTGGTGTCTGAACAGATTTTAGAGCAGAGCCGCTGGGGTTGCGTGGGGTTCTGGTGTGATCTCCTTGGCCTTTCCCAGCACTAGAGAACCCCACTTTGAAAACCAGGAGTCTAGAGTCTGCGCAGACATTTACCAGGGGAGGAACGGATTCCACCCTCCTTACTTGGGTCTCCCCGTCATCTTCACCCCTTAGTCCTAGCGTGGAGATGACAGGACACCCTGTCCTCTCTTCTGCCCGACGGTTTTCCAAACGGCAGAGGAGATGGGGTTGAACTGGGGCCATTGCTGACTCCCAGTATGTTGTGAAGGTGCCCTTCAGAGTTAATCCCCAATCTTCAATTGTTTACTCATTATTTTCTTTTGTAAATATTTTGTTTTTTTAAAAATACCCTTAGCTTCCTGGTTGTTTGGATCGGGAACAAACATGACTTTGTGCCTAAATAGATATCGACTTCAGAAGAAGAAACAGAACAAAGACCAAAAGAATGGCTCCCACCCGCGTCGGGCCGGCGCCCGGTCTCACAAAGCTGAAAATCTCTTTCCTCCAAGGACAGAAACGGACTGAGGGCTGTTCTGTAGGCTTCACGGCGAAAAGGCCTGAGAACCTTTTCCTCACTTCTAAAATGTTGCATGCGTCTGAGTGGTACCCAGGGACATTTGCTTTAATAGTCGTTGAGATTTAAACTAATAAAAATGTCATGTTTTCCCTGGTTACTTCTAATTTGATCTCCTTCTCAGAGAGAAATAATCCTGGATTTCTTAACTAGAAATTCTTATACGGAATAGATTGTTAAGTTAGATGTGAGAATTTTGAGTCAAATGTCTTTTATTTTTTGTAGCACCAAATTGGATTAAATTTACGTGGATATAGAGATACTTCCTACCATCCTACCAATAAAGTCATCCAACTTCTAAACTGTGAGCACTTGTTTTATATAATGTCTAAGAGAAGCGTTGTTTATACCCTGTGGGACTCTGTTTCGAAACTTGCCTTATTGGCATTCTAAATTCTCTTGCATAGTCAGGAAACAAATTTCCGGAGGAAATGGCCTATCATATATTAATCCAGTGTCTCCTGGGAGTCTTTGTGAAAAATTCCAAAATCTTTCCTGAGCATCGACTCGGAATGAAAATTAGATGTGTGAGAAGAATGCAGGCCTCTCCATTCTGAAAGTTGTGCTGGGATCAAAGGCACCAGGGAAGTCTCTTCTTAGGAACCATCTCAGTATTTGTTTTGTCCTAAATTGCCCTGAACGCTGTAAGTTTCTTGTTGTTTCTGTGCACAGCTTTGTGAGATCTGACATGCGTGCCATAAAATTCACCCACTTAACGTGTAAAGCTCCCTGTTTTTAGTATAGTCACAGAGTTGTGCAATTATCACGCAATCTAGAACCTTTCACCACCTCAAAGCAGAACCCGGTAACCCTCTGCTGTGGTTTCCCGCATAACTCTGCCCCACCACACCCCGCTACACCCCCGCATCCGCTTTCTGCCTCCATAGAGTCGCCAATTCTGGGTATTTCATGTAAATGGAATCGGAAAATACATGGTGTTTTGTGACTTGCTTCTTTCACTCAGCATTAGATTTACAAGGTTCATCCGTGTTAGCAGCTATTTCTCTTTTTTGCCAAGTAATACTCCATGGTGTGGACATAGCACATTTTATGTATCCATTACTAAGTTGATAGACATCTGGGCTGTTTCCACTTTTTGGCTATGGTGGCTAGCACTGCCGTGAGCGTGTTTGTGCAGGTTTTTATGCGGAAGTGCATTTTCATTCCTCTCAGGTTTATAGCTAGGAGTGGGCTTGCTGGGTCATCTAGTAACTCTATGTTGAAGCTCAAAAAGGAACTTCCAGACCGTTTTCCACAGTGACTTTAACATTTACACTCCCGCCAGCAGTGATGGAGGATCCGATTTCTCCACCGGTTTCTCGGCAGCACTTGTTACTGTTCATTGTTTTGGATACAGCCATCCTGGTGGGTGTGAAGTGATAACCTTCTCTTGGTTTCGATTGGATTTCTCCAATGACTGGTGGTGCTGACCATCTTTTCATGTTTTTCCTGACTGTGTTTTCTTTGAAAAAATATCTTTTCCACTCATTTGCCCCTTTTTAAAAATTAGGTTATCTTTCTTTATTGAGTTGTAAGAGTTATTTATATATTCTGGATCCAAGTCCCTGCCCAGATATATTATTTGCAAATACTTTTCCCCATTGTGTGGTTGTCTTTTCATTTTCTCGGCGGTATCTTTCACAGCATAAATGCCATAACTTTTTTGTTAACCCTATAATTCCACCATAATTTATAGGCACTTTGAGGCCTTATACAACCTCGCTTAGATAACCAGATTTCCAGTAGGGTATTGTGTTCAGGATGTATTTGTGCAGAATAAAATTCAAAGTTCCACTCATTTTTTCTGTTGCTTTTCTCCTGCAATAAAGCAAGGAAAGTGAGGGGTCTCTTCAGCTTTGGTCCCCCAGGGTGAGCCGGTAGGCGTATTTCAAAGGAAACCATTTTAACTCTCTAGCAAGTACTCAGATCTGTGAGTCCCAAAAGAAACAGGGTGCAGATGGCTGAAGACTGGTCTATTTAAATAGTCTTGTGTTGTGTACACCAAGTTATTTTCGTAAGGGCAGGGTTGTTGAAACTGCTGCCTCAGGTTGTAGCTGTAATAAAGTGTTGAAGAATCTAATGGATGAAGCAACTCCCCCGCACACACACCCGTGGTGGCTTTGTGCCGGCTTTGACTTCTTGTAGACACTAATCCAGGCCAAAATGACAATAGGAAGCCAAGACCCAAGGCCAGCAATCTGGTAACAGGTGGTGATTTAGTGCCTTAAGCTAAGTTCTCGTCAACCCGCAAAGCAAAAAGCTTTCTATTTTCGTTGCCGTGTCTTGGGCAGGATGATGTCTTTAAATCACAACCACCGATCATGTGTTTTCATTTCTGGTCTCATCGCCACAGAAAGCAATCTTTTGGTTTGCTCTCTTCCATAAAATGTGTGTGCTATTTTTATTTCGACGTCACCTTTGAAATATCTCAGTTGAACGCATGAAGGGGACTGTACGCTTGTGTGTGCGTGTGTGTGTGTGTGTGTGTGTGTGTGTCTGCACTTGCATTTCTATCTGAAACGCCGCCACACGCAGCCCTTTCATCATAGTCTGTGTGTCAGTTTTTGCTCTATTGTCACATCTCAGTTCACATGCCTGGTTCAAAAGCCCGATATTTTAAAACCTAAACAGGAATGTCTGCTAGAGACTCACAGATATAAACCCTGATACTCTAACTGGATTAAGTCTTAACAAACAAATTTAAGTTCCAAGCCAGAACTTTCAAATGCCCATGTTTAATCTTGTCCATCTTTTAGGCTGAGTGATGACCCAAAGGTTGCCCAGAAAGGAGCTTGTAATCTAATTAAGGAGACAGGAGTGACGTCAATGCCGTCAGATTTCATGTCACATGTGAGGCCCACATTACAAACACAGTACGGCTTTAGAGGAGAGGAACGGCATTGATAAAATGAACAAATATCCACCGACTGTGCCCAGAGACCTGGGGAACCAGGCCCACATGCTGATGACCTGGCTGCAGGGTCTACTGGCCAGTCTGAGTGGAGGTGGTCCAGGAGCGGCAGGAGGGGGCAGGACCCTCCCGGTGAAGGGCGCCCAGGCGTGGTGAAGCCTGAGAAGGGCAGGAGAGGGGCCCGTGCTGGGACCCGGGCAGCGGCCGTGGGAGAGCCCGTGGCACGCAGAGCCCCTGGCAGATGAGCTGGGGACAGCATAGGCTCATACAGCCCCGTTCTTTGTCTCCATTGGGGTGAACACTGTTCCGAGGCGGAAGTAGGAGAGTTTGGTAAGTCTGCTTCCCAGACCTCAGACGCAGGTCCGAGCGCTGTCCATGTTGACGGAAGTCCAGGGTGGAAGCGCCATTCCCAGCTCTAACTTGCAGAGGGGGCCCGGGGATGAAGGGCTTTGCTGAAGGCTCAGGACTGAGCCTGCGGCGGCCTCCCCCGGCCTTGGTTGCAGGTGGCCCCAGCCTGGGAGGACTGTGTCACGGAAGCCCGGCATTTCACACACCAGGGAGCTCGCTCAGGACAGGGTCAGTTCCCCTGCCGGGGAATCTCGGCCACTCTGACGTTATGCAGCATGGAGCGTATTCCTTCCTTGTTTCCAGCTCTTTTCTTTCGTCTTCAATTTTCCACGAGCTCACCCCAAACTCCCAAATGTGTCAGATAAGCAAGCCTATCTCAGGAGAAAGTTTTAAAACGAAAGACATTCCTTATTTTTTATTAGCGAATGTTTATGTCCCCACTTACATAAACTCTGAAACTCGCAAACACTGGTTTGCTAGACCACGTGTCCAAGTTCCATGCTGGGCAGAGCTGTCTGCCAGGGGGAAGGTGTCGGTGCACGGACAGCGCTGCTCGTGGTGAGAACTTGGACCTGGACAGTCGCTTCCTTAGGAGTTGTCCACGGAGGGTCAGTCAGGGTGGAGCTTTTCTTTTTCTTATTATCCCTTCTTTCCACCTCTAAACATTGAGGCGTGTGTTTCGTTCTTCATGCTTCGTAGCTCACCGCTTTTCCTTAGTGGCCTCCAGAAAGGAGCACGAGGCGGCAGAGTCGGAGAAGTTCTTGGCTACCGTCTCCCCCCTTCCAGCGTACAGACTTGGCAGTTACCTCATTTCCACCTCAAACGACAGCGACTGCCCGTTTGGTGGGTGTCGAGGGGGGTCTTGGGAGAGGCAAGCAGCGGTGTGGGGACATGCGTTTGTCAGCTGGCCCCGGCCCCCACTTCCCTCCCGCCGGCCGTCGGGGTGCCTGCGACTCTGTCTAACTTGCGCCTCGGGCAGACTTGAATGCACCTGCCATCCTTTGTGGTCCCCTCCGGGTCACAGTGTTGCACAGCGGGACCCTCTCCTCATATACACCCCCCGCGACTTCAGTGTCCGACTCCCCTGCTGAAGCTCCGTACTGAGGCGTCCTCCGCTCCCAGGGGCGATGTGGGCAGGGCCTGCCTCAATGCTATTCCCATTTCTGAGGGCAAGCGAAGCATTTCCTACCCCGCGTCCATGGCAGCCCGAGGTGCTTCTGGTGGGCGATGGGCTGGAAGGCGTCGCCACACCCTCCTGTAGCCCTGCGCCGCCCGCAGGCTCAGGCTGCTTTCCCTTCCGGGTTTAATTACACTGAGGAGCGCGATTTATTTTGGAATCACTGTGGCCCACACAGGCAGGAACAGATGCGCGATCTCAGCAAAGCTTCCCTGTCCCTTGGAAACCACACCGTGGGTCACGCAGAGAGATCTCAGGGAGAGGGAGGCAGCAGAAGGAAGGATCTTTCTGCATCTAGAATGTTCGGTTCTTGATATCCCAGTTCCTTTTTATACTGATGTCTCTTCAGAAGAACTTAACACCGACGATCTGTGTAGACATAAGTGAATGTTTACATTTCCAGACGTTGAGGTTTCTTAGTCTTTGAACAAACTCATTCGGAAGGTGAAGGCCCGGAACAGTCTCTGTCTCTGTCTGCGGATTTTCACTCTGGACAGCCCGTGCCCTGCAGAAAACTCCCTCAACTCAAGGGACAGAAATTTTGACTTGAGCCCTTTTAAAACTTTTCATATGAAATATTTTAGACACAGGTAGGAATAACAAAATACTATAATGAACACCTATGTCCCGATAAATTCAGCTCAGGGAATAACAAGTTATCAGTGCAGGTGAGCGGCACCGTTTACAGCTCCCGGGTCTCCTGATGCTCCCGCGCAGCGGCTGCCACGGCCCTGGCCCTGACGTCCACGCTCCCTGTTTATGTCTTCGTATTTTGTTGTATGTGTCCTAAACGCTGCAGGATTGTTTCTTGTGGTTCACGTTATGTGAGGGAGTCACACTGCGTGCACCCTAACGCAGCCGCTTCCTGTTGCAGTCGTGAGATACTAGCACACCCGTGTTGAGCAGCGCAGCCCTCACCTTTGCTTCCGCGTGGTATTAATATTTTGTTGCCGAACCGCACCAGCGTTCGTTTGTCCGTTGCCTCTGGGTGGAGGTCTGTTGTTTCCTTCTATTGTTACGAGCAGCGCTGCCCTGAACCGTCTTGGACGTCACTGCTGGGCATGTGCTGGGGGTGGCGGAGTCTCTCTGGGGCATCTTCCTGGCGATGAACCTGCTCGGTTGCCGGCACCTGGTCCTCACCTTTGCTAAACGTCACCAGATTTCCCAGCAGTCGGTGCGAGTCCTCGTGCCGTCCCTTCTTCCCCCTAGCGGGGCCCCGACAGGAAACTGCGCCGTGGGCTGCGCGAGGGGCGTCGCTGAGGCCTGGATGTGCACTCGGGCGAGCAGTGTGGTCGGACGCCTGCGCGTGTCATTGTCCCTTTGTGTTTCTCTTTGCTTTGCCCATTTCTGTAATTTTCCTGTTCTCCTGTTCTCTGTCTCTTTTAATCAATTTCGGAGAGTTCCTTGTGTATTCCGGATAATAGTTCGTCAGTTACGTGTATTGTAAATGCCGTCTGGTTTGTGGCCAGTCTTTGAACCTTCCTCATAGAGAAGCTTTTGATTCTTGCGCAGCTGAATTCATCAGTCTGTCTGTATGTACGCGCTTTCTGTGTCTTAGTTAAGAATCTGTCCTCATTCTGAAGTCGTAAATATCATCTTTTATCATCTAGAAGTTTTATTTTTGCTTTTTAAGACTTCGGTCTTTAACTACTTGCATTTTTTGTGTAGTCTAAAGAATGGAACTAAGTTGGTTTCCGTTATCCCAGCCCTTCTCCGCCGACTCAAAGGCCGCCCCCCGACATGGCACAGTTCCCGGCAAGGACGGGGTCTGTGTCCCCCCCCATTCCGTTTTGTTTGTCTGAGCCGTGCTGAAACCACGCTGTGCTATTTGTTACTGGTTTAAAATAAGTCTTGATATCAAATACAGCGAGTCTCTCCTGCCTTCATCTTGTTTTTATCCCCAGTGTTATCGCAGCTCTTCTCGGTCCTCTGTGCTCGCAATAGCTTTTAGAGACAGCGTGTCACAGAGCAACTCTTTAACCGAACTAGGTTAACTTACTTTCAAATTAAATAAGCTGTTTTATGTGGAAGTGCTTTATGACCAATGAAGCACTGCATAGATTCAAGTTGTAGATATTTGCATCGCGAAAATGTTGTGATTCACATGGACTCAGGAGCATTTTATGTACTCTGTACCTCCTGGTATATAACTTGCTTGCATGGAGCAAACGTGGCTTGATTTTTCTTTGTAATGTCACGTGGTCTGTGGCCTGTGGGTGCTCAACAAATATTCTCTGAACTGAGTCATCAGTCAGGCTCCAAGGTGGACCAGGTAGCTTGTTGTCGTTTTTCTTTTCTTTTCTTTAAAAAAAAAAAATACTTCTAACTCTTCCTTCATTTATCACCATCTTTTTGAGGTGATAAACTGCAAGAGATTTTTGTTTGTTTTTCTTTTGAGAAATACTGGATATGCAGGGTATTTTAATAAATTGCTTCTTATGTCTCTAAGCAAAATCAAGATGAATTTTAATAGAAAAAATATAATAAAAATGATTTTGCATTTAAAATTTAATTTCCTATTGGTTTTGATAAGGCCAGTTTCAAACTGCACACATATTCCATTGGCCATTTCTCTTCATTTTGTGGAATAAATGAGTTTTTTACACTGATTTCTACACATTCGAAATTTCATTTCACTTAACATATTCTGCGTTCAGCTTTATTATTTAGTCCTGAAAATAGGGCACGTACAACCACTTCTGTCTTAAAAGAATTATCATTTTGTTCCCCCATTCATTTATTCAGCCTGTCTCTGGGCTTGATACTCTGGTAGGTGTTGATTCAAAGACTAATCAGGCACACTTCTGCTCTAAAGGATCTTAAAACCTACCAAGAGTGAGAGATGTCTCCAAATGCTTAAGACAGTGTGTCAAGGAGGACAAACCAGATGAATTCAGCTACGAAAAAAGTTGTATCTGATTAGAATGACTCATTCATTTCTTCCCTGAGCAAGTCTTTGTTGAGGCTATACCGCGTGCCAGGCGCTGCCCGGGGAAGACATCCAAGGATGAGACAGACGCAGTCTCTGCCCTCGGAGCCCCTGGTTTACTCGGGAGAACAGACGTTTATCCAGGGGTTTCCCACTGTGCAGGGGAGGGGTATGGAGCGCCACCGCACACGTGGCTGAAAGAGCGGACCTAGTGAGGTGACCACACAGGGCTCGTGGAGAAGGTGGCCTTTGTGCCAGGTCTTGACAGTGACTTGTTGTGGGTGGCGAGTGCGTGGGAAGAGGGACAGAGAGACAAGCCCCAGCCACACGCATCAGAAGTGATCCGACCTGCCAGAGGAGACGTACCCCGCCCTCTGCCTCGCTTCCTGCGGTGCTCACCCTCACGGCGACAGCGTTGACGCGTTTTGTGTCATCCAAGGCTAGTCTGGCTCCTCCGTTCCGCTGCTTACGTGATTTATATAAGACGTTACATTTCTTTCTTTTTTTTTTGTCATTATGGTTGCCAAATTAACCCTTGCAATTTGTTAGTATTTTTAGAGGTGTGTCTTCTGTCATCCTGCAAGTGAACGGTCCCTGTCCCTCTCAGCTTCAGGAAGCTTCACGTTTCACCCGGGCACCGACGGCAGTGCGGGGTGCAGCAGGCATGGCGTCGTGTCGGAACCGCCTGTCTGGTTGACGGGGACTGATTGATTACTCCCCTTTGGCGAGGCAGCTGTTAACCACCGTCATCATTTCTTCGTTTTATTCAGCGTATATAATGAGCAAACGTTATCGAATGTCTTCCTGAGGACCAGAGACATTATGTTGACCATGTTTCCCATGCTTGCTCATCTGTGACCTCACCCCAGGAGACAGGCATCAGCTTTCTTTTGTATAACTCTTCCCATCTCTGTCGGTCACAGCTTCCTCTCTGAGATGTTCTCAAACCAACCTCAGATCTCCTGGCCCGTAGTTTGCAGATTCTACCTTTCTAAAAACCTGTGCCTGTTTTTGGTCCTTGGTGTTAATCCAATGACCCAGGCCTCTTCCAAAGTCACCAAAAGCAGGTCATTACACACTGCACATGTGACTCCTTGCTCTGGAACACTTAGTGATTTCTTGGGATGAAATTACTCCTGGACATCTCAGTCCCCGAGCTGGGGACAGCAGATGTAGACCTGCCAGTGTCCTGGGCCCTCCCTGCACCTGCCATCCCTCCCCAACCTGGGCTGGCGAGGGGTCACCCGAGGGGAGGTGGGAGTCATGCCTGGGGGGAGGGATGAGTCCTGCCCGCTGTGGGAGAACAAGGATGGAGGGAAGGAAGAAGGGAGACAGAGAAGAGAGATGCCGTGTGCTCATACAAAGAAAACCCTTTTGTTTCCTGGACTGCTACAAAATCTAGCAAAATCTAAGACATGATTTCTCTTCCTGCCTCTATTCTCCCAAAGAAAACAGGCCTCCTTTTCCTGACGCACTAGGAAAGAATGTTGTATAAACAGAGACACTTAGATCCAAAATGTTTAGAGCTTCTACCCACACAAACCACCGTGATGCAGTTCGTGATGAGCAGACTCTGGGCTGTTTAACCAAATGCCTGAAAGTTCAAAGGGTCGTCTGACTCCACCTTTGTACAGAACTGCCTTTGACATTTCATGAGCTCCAAATATGGCTTGACGTTTTCTTCCTTCATGGTCCCCTGCCTTCCACACCATAGAGAGCCCAGTCTTAATTTGGCAAACCATTTAATCCATCTACAAGCCTCTTTAAATTGTGCCTGTAAGAACTTAAATGCCTAAAAGAAAATAACAGCATGGACTGTCTGCCCCATGCCTTTGGCCGGGACTCCTCCCATGCCAGGCTTGGGCTGGGGGACAGGTGTCACCCGAGCAGCAGGGAGTGTTGCATCAAAGGGAATCGCGTGGTCCTGCACCGTGCTCCATTCTGCGCTCCATTGTGGCCCGTGGTGTCTTCTTTTTTTTCCGCCTTTCTTCCCCCCTCTTGTGAAGAGCCTTCTGTTTACTGTCTGCCTGAGAGGTGAACGGTGAGGGGCAGACAACAGCAATGGCTGTGGTCGTCAGAGCCCGAAACTGGAACATTTCACCTGTCCAAGGATTCAGGAGTCTGTTTCCACTCTCTTCCCAGCGATGCCCCGCCTTCTTGGGTGTTTCTTGTCTCTTGATGTCTAATAATTTGAAATGGTGGTTTTGAGGTTAAATCCAAGAAAAATTCATGAAAATCTTGGTTTTGCCTATGTCATGTATTGGAGCTACCGTCGTGTGTAGGATCAACTACACAATCCTCAAGTTGCAGAAAGATCCTCCCCCAAATCACTCACCTTTCCTTTACCTGTTAAGTGTCTCTGTCTGCACACCAGTCTTCACTACTCTTTTGTCCCAGAGGAAGAGAGACTCTCCCCCTTCCCAGGCTAAGTTCTCCTCCACGCTCCGCCCCTCCCTCCCACTCCACCTGCAGCATCACTCGTGGGCTCCTCCCGAGCTGCGTTTCCGAGCTGTGAAGACACTCAGGTCCCCTCAGGCTGGGTGCCAGGTGCTTGTTCTTCATTTGTCCTCTGTCCTCTTCTCCCTCCTGTGACTGCCAGCTGCTCAAACAAGGCTGCCTCCACCTGCGCCTTCTTCTCCCCCTCAGGCTGCATCCTCCGGACCCAGGTGTGGTGGCCTCGTCACCTGTTCTGAGCACTTGAGATCCCATCTTTCCTGGCTTCTTTGCAGTCTTTGCCTGGAACGACCTGTGCTCCTCTCTCTCACCTCCCATGGGGCACGGAACCTTCTTTTCCTTTCTCTCTGACATCTCACTTTGTCTAGTTGTTCATTCATTTCCTTTCACCAGTAAGTGCGGCAGACTCGAGGCCGAGTTCTGAGGTCCCTTGTCTGGGACTCTCTCCCTTCTCTCTGCCTCCTTCCTTCCCCGTCTCAGCAGCTCCCATCAGGCAGCCCTCACGCTTGACGCTAGCTCGGCACGCCCTGGTCTGGTAAAGCATCCCCTTCCCCTGAAATCCCCTCTTTCTCCTGCACAGCTCCGTCTGCTCCCGGACAACTGCGCTCCTGTTCGGAGTAACGTCCGCTGTTGCAAACCCTCCACCCTCTCTCCCGCACTCAGGCCGTTGTTTCTCTCAGAGTATTCCCTGTAAGCCCAGCCCACCTCTTCCCCACATGGCTCTCCGGGCCTGGCCTCCATCCCTCGCCCCTCGCGGCCTGTGACCCCCCTGGAGCTGTCCCACCCCCCAACTGTCCTGCGCGGCAGCCCTGGGGCCGTTTCCGGGTGTCAGGGCGAGTTCACACACATTAAACTGTCAACAAAAGCCTTACCCTTTTTGTAAGATCAGATACTAATGACCTCAAGGATTTCTGTTATAATATATAGTAATACATCCAGACCCTGCTTATCTTAGTTTAAGCTTTTAAGAAGTGGTGGCTAATTGGTTGGAATTTACTGTCACTAGACTCTAAGAGCCACTCCACTCCGCGAGGCCGGGCCGTGACTGGTGGTGTGTTTGTCTCCGCAGACTGACAGTAGGGAGCCGCGGTCCTGTACTTGGCGATCGTGTGTCGAAGGCAACTTCCCTCCGGTTCTTTCACATTTTTCCGTCCTTACTCTTTATGCCTTTCTGTCCTTGATTAGCAGACAACGTGAGTACAGAAGGAGTCCCTTGAGATCATTTTATGTTGGATTGGTTTCTCTCTCTGCAGTGTGGGTCTCAGTGTTGTAGTCAAACAGGGCTTTTGTGAGATAAGATTTCTAAGGTTACTAATGCATAAAAATGTACGCCTACCTATCAGTGGCAAATGGAACCAGCTGTGGCCGGAACACGTTTCCATATTTCAGGGAGGAAAAGGGGCTCACAGTGAAAAGATTACCAGGAGACGGAAGGCCCAGAGGACGGGCTTCGTCCGTGAGGAGACAGGACACGAGCCGCCTCTCTGGGCAGCGTTCCTGTCCCTGAGCCCGAGGTTTCAGGGAGGATGACCGCATCGTGGGATGTTAGAGTACAAAACTGCGTTCAAAGTTATCCATTTCAACGTCTTCATTTCCCCAGGTGAGAAAACCAAGAGGAAGAACTTTGGCTTAGGTCACAGCGCTAGTTGATTTTAAAACTAATGCTAGAATCCCAGACCCGATTACTGATCTCCTTCTACTGTATTACGTTACCTCCTTTATCTTGCACTTCTTTTGTGTCTTTACAGCTCAATCAATATTGAATGGCAATAACATTGGTGTCCTGAGAGCCAAGTGATACCCTTACAACAGAAAAGCACCATAAAAGTGATATTTTAGGATGGATCTTTGAAAAATCCATGTGTTTGAAATGGCAAACTGTTTTTACATTTGACACTTAGTTTTCTATATTTGCTCTGGTGACTAAATTAACATATTAATATATTTATAGTGAAGATTATGAGGGGACTAAATAAAAGAAAAACTCACATAATCTAACATTCTCTTACTCCAGAATAACTCCTGTTAAATTTTTGGTGTTGTTTCCTCTAATCCTTTCTCCATGTATACATATGTGCAGTTCTTAAAAAATGTGAATCGCCTTCTAGAAACTGCTTGATAATCTGCCTTTATCACTTACCACTACCATATTTTCAGTGTCTTACCTGTGTTCGTAAATATTCCACACACAAAAATAATGGTCATACATCATATAATGTATGCTTTATGTAATCATCCATTTTTAACATGAAATTCATTTCAATTTTTACGGATTTTTTGTTTTGTTTTTTTTTTTTTGAGACAGAGTCTTGCTCTGTTGCCCGGGCTAGAGTGAGTGCCATGACGTTGGCCTAGCTCACAGCAACCTCAAACTCCTGGGCTCAAGCAATCCTTCTGCCTCAGCTTCCTGAGTAGCTGGGACTACAGACGTGTGCCACCATGCCCAGCTAATTTTTTCTATATATTTTTAGTTGTCCAGATCATTTCTTTCTATTTTTTAGTAGAGAAGGGGGTCTCACTCTTGCTCAGGCTGGTCTCGAACTCCTGACTTTGAGCTATCCACCCGCCTCGGCCTCCCAGAGTGCTAGGATTACAGGCGTGAGCCACCGCGCCCGGCCAATTTTTATGTTTTTATATACGCTGTGATGAACGATCTTGAACATAACATTGTTCACGTCCTTTTATTTTCTTAAGATGAACTCTGAGAAACGGAATTGCCCGGTCGATGGCAGGAACAGAAGTTTTCCCATTTACATTTGCGAGAGCGTTGTCTGCGTCATCTGAGATTTCTACCTTCCTGTATTCTCAGAACCCTTCCTATTGTCACTGTATTATTTATGGAAGTTTGATACATCGGAAATTATATACTTTTGTTTCTCAAGTATTGGTGAGTTTGAAATTTGTTCATGTGCTTATTGTGTTAATCGTGTTTGGGTCCTTTGCCATTTCCGTTTGAGGTCTTCATCCTCCTTATTGGTTTGTAAGACTCTTTATCTGCTGAGAATGTTAACAATTTGTCTTTTGCAAGTTTTTTTTAAACCACTTTGTCTTTTTTTATGGAATGTTTTGATACAGGTCATGTTTTAAATCTTAATGTAACCAAATGTGTAAAGCATTTCTTTTATAAATTCTCCCTTTGCTCTTTCTTGCACCTAAATAAGAATGATCTATACCACTCTGAGATTTGGGGAGATGGTCACGTATGTTATTCTAGCTATGTTATATTATAGTTTTACTCTGCATTTTTAATACTTTATCATAATAATTCTTGAAGATTGTATAGTGCGAAACTGCATATTTTTTTTGGCACTAGCTATCTATTTACCCGCAATTTGAAATGCTACTTTTGTCGTATGTTTTTCATATAGTCTTGTATTTTTTTTCTATTCTGTTCTATTCCATTTTATTCTCTTTCCTTCTGTCTTGTTCTGATCCGCACTATTCGGCTCTATTTGTCTTTCTCTCTCTTTTAGCAGTAGTTTTACCCATAATATTTCTTCCAAATGCTTAGAATCCAAAGGTGGACGTTGGGATTAGATTGGAAAGAACCCGTGTGTTATTCGGGGACATTAACTGTTAAGGTCCCGGGAATTCTCCTTCGACTTCCCACCGCTTTCCTTGGTTCTCTCTCTACACTCAGCAGCTGCTGTTTTGGTAACGCAGGCGCCCTTCTGCGTGGGTCCCTCGCTCAGCAGTTTTCACGGAATGGAGGTTACGTGAGAGGTAAGCCTGGAGGCTGGAACGACTGAAAATGCCTGCTTTGTCCTCTGTGTGATTGCTGCTTCGGCTAGAGGTTGAATTTCAATTTCAGAAGTACTTTCCCTCCATAGTTGATGCTGATGTCTTTGTTCTCAGCTGGCCAATGATCCTGTTAGTGATCCACACTTAGCAGTGAGTGTAGGCGGGTAGGCTGCTGGCTTGGTCTGTTCTCCCGGGAGGCCTGTTCTTGCAGAGGCAGTGGATGTGTCCCGGGGCAGTTTCCCTGCAGAACGCAAGGGCAGACAGCAGGTAGGCGGGTAGGAGTGCCCCCTCGGGGCCAAGGTGCTTTAGTGCAGTTCTCTCGGGCAGCTGTCCCCCGCCCCATCTTTTCTGTGTCTCTCTCCCTGTCCCTGAGTGAGTGCCCAGGCAGCGGCAGGTTGTTTGCTTCCCTTCGGGTATCAGGCCCATGGTGGAAGGGTCAGAACATTGGCCCTGGGCCTCTGGGTTCAGGGTCCAGCTGCTCACCTGTTAGTTACATGAAGATCCTGCAGGTTCCTTATCTGCCAGTCCCGTCGCATAAAGTGAGATTCTCGAGTTCTGCCCGACTCGTGCGGTTGTGCGAGTAATCATGGGGTTGTGTGAGAAAGGCAGTTCCCCTGTGCACTGAGGACGGGGCTGGTGCCTGTCGGCCCTTCACTGCCTGCGGTGGGGTCAGGACACCGTGGCAACCACGCCAGTGGCTTCTTCCCCAGAGAGGGGTTCTCTGGTTTCAGTTTGAGGCAGCACCGGGGCGTGTTCTCTGCAGGCAGCTGCTCCAAGTACAGTTGCTAATTAATTGTCCTGTTGATCTCCCCACGACCCATGCTGCTATTTATAACGTTGGACTCTCCGGTTCCCTTGAGAAGTAATTCTCCTTCTGCTGATGTTTTGTGATACTGTTACCGAAAGCTCGGTCACTTGTCCACGAGGCCGAATAACAAGGACAAGCGGTTTGAGGAGGAAGAAGGAAGAGAGTTTACTTTGCCAACAAAGGAGGAAATATGATAGACCTTGTCTCAAAATCCCAAATTTCCTGGACACAGGCAGAAATAGAGAGCTTTTAAAGTGAGGGTTCTCAGCCTCAGGCAATTGCTGTGGTTAACTATTGCAATCTGCCCCATCTTGGCCAAAAACAAAGCCCATGAACTCTGCCAGCTGCCCACCTGGGGGCTGGCACCACCTGGGAGTTTTAACAAAAGACTTGACCTGCCTCAGGGAGGAAGGCCAGGCTGCAGTTCCCAAAAGCGTGGGGGAAGTTTAAGGAGACAAAAAATCTTTGCCATTTTTTTCTGTGGGCCGTTCCCTCTGTTACAATGTCACCTTCCCAGCGAGCCAGTCCCATCTCATTCTCACTTTGCAAGATTTCTGAGAACTTTCTGGTCCACTTCTGCATCCTGACTGGTTATTTATCTATTAATTTTTTTCCCGTGAAACAATTCCCATCATCGCATCTTCTAAACTCTGAACTATTCCCACATCACAGATGCTTCTTTCCCTGGAGGGCGTGAAGGGTTCATTCGGGCCTTTCACTCTGGGTCAGTCTGGGTTGTTTGCAAGGTTCTATTTGGTGGCACTTGTTGTGTAACACAGACAAGCTCGAAAGTGGTCACAGTGGGTCCGTGGGGGGTGTTGCCACACTGGTGATGTGTTGGTAAAAATCGGTGTTTGCTGCCTGCTGGATTCGTTTCCTGAGGCTGCTGTAACAAACTACCTCAAACTGGGTGGTTTAAGCAACAGGAATCGATGCTCTCACAGCCGGGAGGCCGCAGGTCCCAGAGCCAGCTGTGGGCGGGCAGCAACAAAGCCTTCGGGGGAGGGTCATCCCTGCAGCTCAGCCTTGGGCAGCCCTAGACACCCCCTGACCTGCAGATGCCACACCCCCTCCCTGTGTGCCGGTCTCAGAGGGGGCACCCGGTCCACGTGACCTCATCTTAACTGCATTCGCAATGAGCCTATTTCCAAATAATGTCCCATTGTGAGGTGCTAGGGCTTGAGCACATGTTTTTTTGGGGGAATGAGGCACAGTCCAACCCATAACACACGTCAGCTACCTTTCCGACGGGAGCAGCCCCCCTATTGCGAGTCTAAATCCATTCTGCTGCGATCAGGTAGAACTTTTCCACTGTGGAGCTTGGGCCCTGCTCCTCTGGTCTGGGCACTCGAACGTGCCCTCTGGGCCGCCCTGGCTGGCACATTTGCCGAGTCCTTGCACGGTGGCTTTTTCCATCACCTGCGTATTAAAGACAACTGGTGACCTGTGAAATTCCTGGGCCTCAGCCTCCTTGTGCCTCACGCCCGGTGAACGTTGCTCTCTCATCTCCTGGCATTTAATATGCAGAAGAGAATTCTCAGTCAGACCAAGGTAACCTGTTTTTCTGCTCTTGCGACACTTGTAATTAAATAACGCTCAGACTCGGTGTGCTTCATTGGCCTGTAGCAGGGCAGGCATATATCGGTTTTGCTCTCACAGGGTTTGTTTGTGTGTTTTGTTTTGTTTCTAAATCCAGCAAGATCTCAGTCCAAGTCACGTCTGATCATCTCTGTTCCGCTGTTCTGATCTTCCGCCCGGGGCCGTCATCTGCCCGCTACCGAGCGTCCGCCGTGCTGGTCTCGCCCCTGCCTGGCTTCTCTTGGTCTCTGCCTCCTATCTTTGAGGAGAGCTTCTCAATTACCACTTTTTTTTTTTTCCAGTGTCGATTATACTTGCTTTGGCCCCAGCGAGGACTCTATTTTTAAGTGAGTTTTACTGTGTATGTTAATGGTATACAGCATGATGTTAGGGGACGTATACAGATAGTGAAAAGTTACGTGATGAAGCAGAGAGACTTATGCGTCCTTTCACATAGTTACTCCCTTTTTTTTTTTTTTTTGAAAAAACAGCTAAAATCCACCCATGTACAGTACGATGCTGTTTCCTGTGGTCCTCAGTGAGGATTTTGACCTGTGCCGCCGCATTCCTGGATCCCTCCAGGGCAGGTCGAGGACACAGCTCTCAGCCCGAGTCATGTTCCTAGCGGGCTCCATCCTTGGGTGCGCCCTGCCCTGAAATAGGACCGTCTTCCCCCTGGAGCGGGCGAGACGTGGAGGTCATGTCTGCGCGCTGTGAGCTGTGTCCTGAACTGCTTTACTGCAGACCCTAGTGACTGAGTCTTACCAGCGCCCAGTAGGTTCTTGCTCCTCCAAGCCTATTAACCTGCAAACTGGTCACTTACTGTTCTGATTTTATTTCCCACTACTTCCAAGTGGGAGTAATAAGTAAGGAGTAATAGCAAGACAACAACACAAGAAGGCTTCTCTGATCAGAAAGATTTAGTCTCTGTCGGCCAGATGATGCTTGCCAACCCCAGCCCCTGTGTCTTTGCTGGGCTGTCCTGTCGCCCCTGGGTGCCCTCTGCTCCCGCGGTCTGAAAGCCCCCACACTGCCCTCCTCCCTCCTGGGAGCACCCCTAACCCAGCCAGTGGGGCCTCCCTCCGCGGCCTCCCCTGTTCCCACTGTCTGTGCGTCTCTCCCACGTGCCTGTGACCTTGTATGTCCCTGGATTGGTAAATATGATCTCGCCTTCCCGGTCACGTGGTGAGTTTCTCTCCACTCTGCTCGGGTTGCAAGAGTTTAGTTCATGCTGTATACAAAGCAAGGGAGTCAGAAGTTTTGAAAACGTCTTTAACAAACCAGATTTGTGTGGGCCAAAGCATTCTGTGAAAGCCTTTTGTAAGACCAATGCAGCATGCTCAATGTCTTCAATGATGGGATGTTGGAGCCGCGAGTGCTGTGGGCCCATCTCCACCAGCAGTCTGCACCGGAGCCAGTTTTCAAAGCTGAAAATCCAATTTCTTAGTTTACCTTTAGGCTCTTACCTTCCGTGACTAAAAATATAAGGGTCCAATAAGATACTTAGGGGCGGAATGACGTTGTTAATGCAGCTGTCCATGAAGCGTGACTGATTCCTGCTGGAAAGGCACAGCCGAGGACGTCCTGGTAGGGGAGGCTGGGTCTGCTCGGCTGGCGAGTCAAGCTGGGTTATTTTCAATTCCCATGTGGGTGTGTTACATGTTATATGTGGCAATAATGCCACGCGTGTGCGCACAGAGCTGCACACTTTGCGCTGCAGACTCAGACCTCCCATCCCCTTTCCTTCTGCGCTGCAAACCAGCAGAGGCCCAGGAGGGCGGATGCACTCTGCTTCCTGGTGGAGCGGACGTTCTCCACACTGGCTGTGAAACAGAAGTTCACTTCTGGCTTTTGCTGGTGGTAGAAGGAGATTGGCCCCATAGCTAGTATTTTATTCTGATCTGATCACCTGTTTCCAGAAAGCCTGGGGCTCTTTTTTAAAGCACTTACTTTTTGGAAGAGTTGGCCGTGACTCATCAAGGGCTTGCAGCTTCTTCTGCCTGCTCTGCAGGGGCCACGCCTCGCGGCCCTGCCCCGCCCCCATGCCCCCTTCCCAGTGCCTGCCTGCACACAGGCAGCCCCACCTGGGCAGCTGCAAGGGTCTTGCCGGTGGGGTGACTGTGGGCGGTGGAGGGGTGAACCCTGCAGCACCTGTGTTGTCCTGGTGCCACACCTGGTTCCCCAGGGCCCCGTGCAGAGGGGCAGCGAAGGCCTCCTTGGCGGGAGAGAGGCCTCCTCCGAGGCCCTGAGCTCAGAAGCAGGTGCCCGTGTGTCCTAGAGCCTGTGCCATCCGGCTCACCCACGCCCCCCCGCACCCCTGCATTTCTTCTGCGGAAAGCCAGGGCTGCGCGGCTCACTTGCCCCCTGAAGATAGTCACGTCCACTCTTGACCACCTCCCCGTGGCAAGCCCTATAAATGGTGTCCTGAATATCTTTTTAAACTGTTAAAATTTTATTTTTTTATCGAATCCTCAAAACTATCTTAATGTAAATATTATTGTCCACACTGTCCCGAAGAGGAGGAAAGCAGGTTTGGGAGATTGACTAATTTGCTCAGGGCTCCACAGATGGTCAGTGCAGGGGTGATGGACTCGGACTCACTGGCCCAGGAGGAGGTTTCTCCACAAAGCGAGACCGCCTGCGGGTCCTGGCAGCGGCGCACAAGGGGGCCAGGGAAGGCAGTGTGTGCACGTGTTCACGCATGCACACAGCCACACGCCCGCATGCACGGTAGTGTGTGCATGCATCCACACA
>CAUYSK010105780.1:0-12081 GCA_963575035.1 Avahi laniger
TCACGCCTGTAATCCTAGCACTCTGGGAGGCCGAGGCGGGTGGATTGTTTGAGCTCAGGAATTCGAGACCAGCCTGAACAAGAGCGAGACCATGCCTCTACTAAAAAAAATAGAAAGAAATTATCTGAACAACTAAAAATACGTAGAAAAATTAGCTGGGCATGGTGGCGCATGCCTGTAGTCCCAGCTACTCGGGAGGCTGAGGCAGTAGGATTGCTTGAGCCCAGGAGTCTGAGGTTGCTGTGAACTAGGGTGACACCACGGCACTCACTCTAGCCAGGGCAACAAAGTCAGACTCTGTCTCAAAAAAAAAAAAAAAAGGTATAAAATTATATTCAACTGGTTAGCAGCCTGTGCCTGAGGTTTTAATAGAGTTATATTTCTTTTCTGTGTTCAGAGAAGGCTTTTCCAAATGAATATAAGATATAGGGCACTTGATTTGGCTACAATTTCTAAACTGAGGGCTAAATTTATTAAAATGTAGCTCACGATTTATCCTCTTTATTTGTTTCATTAATCATAGTTTTTATTTTCTCAAAAAACAATACATATTTTGACATCATAAAAATGAATTCCAAGTAGGTAGGAATGAGATTGAAGATTTAGTCTACATGAAACAAATCTGATATATGATAACCTACATTTAGAAAAGAGATATATATCTCTCTCAATGTGAAATTATTCACTTTTCACAAATAATTATTTATAAATATGAATTCATTCCCTGAGGATTAAAGTGGAACATTTAACCTAATATTCACTCATTCACTTATAATTAAAAAAATTCAATTTATGCACAATTTTTAGAATTTCATTTCTTATTTAATTAAAATCAACTTAATGTTGTTTAAGCAACTTTTGATTTTTTAAATGAAATCACAAGTAAAATTTCCATTTGACAGTAGTGATTACAATTGGATTTGGGGATAATGGAAAATGAGAGGGCAAATAAAACTTAAAAAAAGCACTAGGAAGGTCAATATGGAGCAAAGAAAGAATGAATGTTTCCATTTAAAATTTGGAAGCTCAATACAAAATCAAAATAATGGTCTGATTTTGGAATTTAAGGATTACGAAAGCAATCCCCTTGCTCCATCTGTTCCCCTCCTTCTCCCTTTCCCCCACCCACATGCACAACTGGGAGCACTAGGTTCATTTATATTTTGTTTCCCATATGGAAGAAACTGAGATTTACAAATTTAAATGCTTTAAGCATTTTGCTACACTGGACATTCAGATTGTCTACATTTCCATACAGATGAATTTAAAATGTTGAACATTCTTTGTGTTAGGGGCCAGGAGGGATCTAAAGATGAAAAGAGAAGGAAGAACTGATTTATTTGACACCTACTTTGAGCTAAACACTGTGTGACTTTGTGTGTGAGGCTGATGATGTTATCCTATTATCCATACTTCACTGAATCAGAAATTAAGGCCTGAAGAGGACCTCTGACAAGTGTAGCAGCTGGGCTTCCTACCCAACCATCGGCTTGAATACATCATCTCTTGTAATATACTAACTCCCTAAAATGTAGTCCTAGTCTACAAGTTGCTTATCGGCTGGTGTTTTCTCATGATAGTAGGCAAATTAATACAATTCTTGTCACACGTGGTAATTGATAGTAGGGAAATATGAAGTGTTGTTGGAGGAGATCAGAGTAGCGAATGAGTACATTTATTTAACGGAACAACAGGAAAGTTTTGATGGGAAGAATATAGTGTTTAAGATTGGTTCTCAAGAAATAAGAGAATTTTGACAGTTGGAGATGGGGGTAAGGACATTCCAGAAGAAAGAAAGGACTCAGCTAAACAACTTATGCAAGAAAGTACATAAGTAATCCTGGAAAAGGAAATTAAGCAGTTTTGTGGAAGTTTTTAAATAAAAAGCCAAGAAGTTCTTAAATACTAAGAAGGCAATTGGTTTAAAGGACTGGTTTAAAAAAGATACTACATTATTGTTTTAAAGGATTTTGAGAAGGGTTATGGACTAATTAGGAAAGATTAATGTTGCATCAGAAAGAAACTGAAAGTACAGAGCTCAATCAGGAAACAGCAATAATAATAATATACTAAATACATGTGGATCTTGGCAAATGTTTGGATGTGGAGGTTAAGAGAGGTGCTGGAGATTCGTTTCAGGTATTCTTTTCTGTTCTTTTACTTTTTAATTAGTAAAATGGTACTTCCCTTTGTACTAGTGAATAATTCTTTAAATTAAAGTTTCCCTGATCAAATTACTTGTGTGGTTTCTGTCTCTTACTGGATTTTTACTGATCGCCCCACATATAATGGATATCACGTAGACATAGCATTGGGTAAACTCAAGAGTGTGCCTTCTAAATGCTGGTATACTTTCCTTTCCAGCTGCTAGCAGTTGATCATCATGCACCAGAATTTACATTTAAACTTAGTCAAAGAACCTGTTTACCCAAGTATATGTTGAAATAAAAACAAAACACCAAAAAATTCCTCTAGTCAAATGAATTTGAGAAATGTATAAAAATGATGTGTTCTTTTCTCTTTTGCAACAGGTATATTATTGAAACAAATATTTGAACATGAACAAAATAGGATAAAATCAACTTGAGATTTAACTGTGATCTGTTGGAGTTGTATTACTTATGATAGATAAGTCATCATATGGAGAATCTAAACACAAAATATGTTTTCTCAAACCTCTGTGTTTACACCAGTGTAGAGAAATAAAAGTACTGAACCAGTGTTGTTTAGTTCTTGCAGAAATTATTATTGTTCTTTCTAGAAACACAGATGCATTCTATGATCTAGACCATAGATGACAAATTATGGCTGCAGGTTCACCTCCTGTTTTGTAAATAAAATTTTAAAGAAAATTTACATGTTTTCTATAGTTGTTTTTGTTTCACAATACAAAATAGAGTAGTTGTGACAGAGACTATATAGCCTCCGAAATGTGTTCCCTGTTCTTGTAGGAAGGTTTGCCCATCCTGCAGGACATGAGATTTCCCTGTATGCATTCTCTGCCAGCGAAGCTTGGAAGAAGCTAAACAATGGGCATGAATGTGTTCCAATAAAACTTTATTTATGAAAACAGACTGCAGGCCAGATTTGGCTTATAGGCTTTAGTTTGCTGACCCCTGTTCTAGAACATAGTAGGTATGTAATAAACGTTTGCTGAGCAAATGGAAAAATAGATGTTTTATATTCTAAAATTGCACATTCTGTCCTCTTTTTCAGTGTGTGTGGTATCTGGATGACACTTGTGTGACAACTGGAGACTGGACATGACGGATGACATAGGAAACCTCTGGAGGGTACCTACGTTGTGCCCATAAACTACTGTGCCCATGTGGAAAGCATTACAGTCCTGGGACAAAAGATAAACTTCATGCTTGATAAAAAAGCAACCAAAAGGTAAGATTTCCTTCTGGTGTGCTGCAGTCTTTAGTCTTCTTCTGTTTTTCATTCCCACTGGCAGTTCAAAGATGTCCTTAATCCATCATGTGTCTCTTGAGTGTGTGCTCTGGGTTTACTGTCTTGATGAAATACTACTTCATGAACTTAGTGGAGGAACTCAGGATTGAGTCAGAGCTGTTTACATAGCTTCTGGGGAAAATGTCACCCAAACGTGGGGAAAACAATCCAAGAGGCATTTCAAGTATTTGTTTTGGAATAGAAATATTGACAGTGGTACGTACATATTTTTTTCAAAGGTGTTTATTAGTTCTATAAATCCAGATAGGCAAATTTTATCAGCAAACTCGGCGATGCTACCTCTGTTATGTCATCAGGTCTGCCACTGCCTCCTCTCCTATTGCCACTAGCGTAACTCAGGCCTCTCCTCTGAATTGCTACCTCCAACTCTTCATGTCTCTAATTTGTTTTACCTTTCTCAGTCAGATTAATCTTCCCGAAGCACAAATCCAATCATGCCAGTATTTTTCTCAGAAACAAAATAATTCCCTTTGCCTGGAGAATAAAGTCCAATCTTTGCCAGCTGATTCAGCTCAGGCTTCGTTTATCCATACCACTGCCTACCTTTCCTGCATGTACCCAACCAGAGGCAAACCTCAGAGATACTGCGGATCTGGTTCCAGACCACCGCAATAAAGCAAATGTCTTAATAAAAAAAGTCACACAAAATTTTCGGTATCTCAGTGCAAATGAAAGTTACATTTACCTTTGCTGTAGTTATTAAGTGTTCAATAGCATTATGTCTAAACATATCTACATGTCTTAATTTAAAAAATACTTTATTGCTAAAAGATGCTAACAATCATCTGAGCCTTAGTGAGTCGTAATGTTTTTGCTGGTGGAGGGTCTTGCCTCCATGTTGATGGCTGCTGATTGATCAGGGTAGTGGTTGCTGAAGGTTTTGGTGGCTGTGACAAATTTTTAAAATGAGACAACAGTGAAGTTTGTGACATTGATTGACCTTCCTGTCTTGAAAGATTTCTCTGTAGCACGTGATGCTGTTTGATAGCATTTTACTCATAGTAGAACTGTTTTCAAAATTGAACTTGCTCCTCTAAAATTCTGCTACTGCTTTATTAACTAAGTTTATGTAATATTCTAAATCCTTTGTTGTCATTTCAACAATGTTCTCAGCAACTTCACTAGGAGTACATTCCATCTCAAGAAACCACTGTCTTTGTTCATCCAAACAGTTCTTCTTTGTTCATATCTGAGGATGAGATTGCAGAAATTCAGTCACATCCTTGGTCTCCACTCCTAATTCTGGATTTCTTGATATTTCTACCACATCTTCAGTGACTTCCTCCACTGAAGTCTTGAACCCTTCAATGACATCCATGAGAGTTGGAATCAACTTTTTCAGAACTTCTGTTCATGTTGCTATTTTGACCTCCTCCCATGAATCGTGAAGGTTCTAAATGGAATATAGAATGGTGAATCCTTTCCAGGAGGTTTTTAATTTGTTTTGCCCAGATCCCTCAGAGGAATCACTATGGCAGCGATAGCCTCATGAAATGTATTTTTTAATAATAAGACTTAAAATTCAAAATTGCTCCTTGATCCATGAGCTACAGAACGGATATTGTGTTAGCAGGCATGAAAACAACATGTATCTCCTTGTATACCTCCATCAGTATTCTTGGATGACCAAGTGCATTATCAATAAACAGCAATATTTTGAAAATAATTTTTTTCTGAGCAGTAGGTCTTAAGAATGAACTTAAAATATTCAGTAAACCATGGTATAAGCAGATGTGCTGTGTTGTGATATTTAGAGACCACAAGCAAAATAGATTTAGCATAATTCTTAAAGGCCCTAAGATGTTCAGAATGGTAAAGGAGCACTGGCTTCAACTTAAAGTCACCAACTGCATTAGCCCCTAACAGGAGAATCATCCTGTTCTTTGAAACTTTGAAGCCAGGCATTGACTTCTTTCCTCTTTATGAAGGTTCTAGATGACATCTTCTTTCAATAGCAGGCGGTTTCATCTACATGGAAAATCTATTGCTTAACGTAGCTGCGTTCATCAATAATCTTATTAGATCATCTCTGGATAACTTGCTGCAGCTTTTAAATCAGAATTTGCTCTTTCACTTTGCACATTTATGTTATGGACTTGGTTTCTTTCCTTAAATGTCATGAATCAACCTCTGCTAGCTTCAGACTCTTCTTCCTCACCACTCATCCTTCATTGAATTGAAGAGAGTCAGAGCTTTGCTATTGATTAGGCTTTGGCTGATGGAACTGTGACTGGTTTGATATTCTATCCAGATCATTACAGTTTTCTCCATCTCAGCAATAAGGCTATTTCATTTTCTTATCATTCATGTGTTAACTGGAGTAGCACTATAGATTTGAGGATTTTTCCTTTGCATTCACAACTTGACTGATATGATAAGACCTAGCTTTGGGCCTATCCAAGCTTTGGGCATGCTTTCCTCATTAAGCCTAATAATTTCTAGCTTTTGATTTAAAGTGAGAGGCATGTAGTTCCTTTCATTTGAACACTTAGAAGCCATTGTAGGGTTTTTAATTGGCCCAATTTCAATATTGTTGTGTCTCAGCAAATAGGGAGGCCAGAGAAGGGGGAAAGAGACTGGGAGAATAGCTGGTCAGTAGCACAGTGAGAACACATACAAAATTTATCAACTAAGTTGATTATCTTATTGGTACAGTTTGTGTCACCCCAAAACAATTACCATAGTAATATCAAAAATCACTGATCACAGATTACCATAAAATATGTAACAAAAATGAAGATGTTTGAAATATTGCCAGCACCAGCAAAACGTGGCACAGACACGAAGGGAGCACGTGCTGCTGAAGAAATGTGGACAGACTCGCTCGCCGTGGGGTTGCCACAAACCGTCAATTCATAAAAAACGCATTATCTGTGAAGCGTAATAAAGTGAAGTCCCATAAAATGAGGTGTTCTGCTACTTCCTTTCATGGAGAGTTGCTAGATAAATTATAGGACACCTAGTGAATGTGAATTTCAGGTAATTAATGGCTAACTTTTTAGTATAAACATATCTCAAATATCACATGGGAAATACTCATACTAAAAGAGTATTCATTGTTTATCTGAAATTTAAATTCAACTGGGTTTCCTGCATTTTTATTTGCTTTTTTTCTGCCAACCCTACTTTCAAGTCCACTATTTACCAGATTAAAATAATCTCTATTCTCTGTATGAACCTCACGCTTTTCAGCTGTTCTGATTTTGCCAGAATTGACTACCTTGACACCATGACTAAAAGTATGAAGTATAGCATGTAAACACTCCCTTTCCTGAGTCAACATAATGTAGAAGAAGGGTATGGATGAGGTATTATGAAATATGCCTATATTATCATTATGGCTCCAACATGATCAACTTGAAGAGCTTTGGACAAATGGCTTAGCTTTTATAGCCTTCATTTTCTTTATGTACACAGTGAGGGTAATAATAATACGTGAAGGATAATGTCACTTCACACGATTATTTTAAGACTTAAGTGTGAAACTTTATAAAAGCATTATAAAAATATGTAACTCATTAAAGCAGTTCAATAAACGACACCTTATCAATTTTATCCTTTTATCAGTGCTTCTCAAACTCGAGAACCCTCAAAGCATCCCAAATGTACCTGTTGCTTTCAGGGTAAGAAGTACTTCATTAAACAGTTCAAAGTAAACATTATTAGGTGGTCAGCTCACACCTTATAACCATAAACGCTAATCAGATTTAATCAATGAAACTCAGTGGCAAACATGGTCATTAGATATTTATCTAGATAGTCCAGAATAGGATTATATTTTTAGATTCTCAATAAAAGAGAGAGACAATATTTTAAAACTGTTATTAATATAAAGAACTTATGGAGTCACAGGAATACATCAATAGATACTCATTACAGAAACACTACATTCTATCATATTTGTATATATGCTTTACTCTCTGCTAGAAAGATTGTCTTTGGACAGGCTACATTTTTGGGACTCTGTTTCTTCTCCATGGAGTCTTCTTCAGAGTGGGAAGTTATATTGATGATCGAAGGGCTAACTGATTGACTAAATGGATAAATATTTACCTCTTCTTGAATTTTAAAGTATAGGCTTTAAGTGACAACTTATATGTTTGTTTTAGCCAATTTATCCGTTGTGTTCAAGGCCCTCCTTGATAGTGTATTTACACCACCTCTGCTGGGTAGGGAATGAGTTTTGGTCATGGTTTGTGAACATCTGACCTGGCTGCACGTGCTGAGTCAACCAGATTTTTTCTCACAGGATGAGGGAATTGCTGTCGGTCTCTGGCAGGTACTTAAAATGAAAGTTGCTATCTGGCTCCAGAGAGCCTCTGAATTCTGCTGGGAGTAGCACAAAAAACTGTTCTGCAAAGAGCAATAGTAATGCGGCAGCTGGTGAGTCTGTGTGTGGAGAAATTGCAAAGTAACCTTGTGACCTGGCTTTCTACTTTCTGATTAAGTCCCTTATGGGACTAAAAGGGTCATAACTCTTATTTTTGCTTAAGGGAGTTTGAAGCTATTTTTTCTTACTTATAAACAAATAATCCCTAATTAAGGCACCCAGATCAAAATAGGCAATGGACCACACCTGTCAAGAGAGTTGCATGGAATAGGGAGGATCACCTGTGGGCAGTGTGAATTTTGGAGCAGGCTGTATGCGTAGTGCTATGTGAAAGTGGAGGAAACTAAAGGAGGGTGAGAAGGAGTGGTAGACGGATGAAAGAAAGTACCACTGATGGGCTAAATGTCATCAAAACACTTACGGTAATTGTCTAAAGCAATTTTTACTAAGTTGTACACAATCTACACAAGCTCATTCCTTTTCCCACAAAATGCTTAGAAAACTTACAATATTCACTAAACTTTGCATATATGTCTTTTTTTTTAAATAATGGATATGTAGGACAAATAAGTTGGATGGTATGGTTGGGGTCTTCTTTGACTAAATGTAGCAATGGGGCCCAGAGTTGGATCTCAAATATGCTAGGCTACTGTTTTAGTTTTCATTTGAAGAAAGTGATTCACTTTTATGAAAATTTTTCATAAAACGGTATAATAGAAAGAGCCTTGGACTAGGAATTGGAAGATATGGGATAACATCCAAGATCCCTCACCTCTTTATTGTGTCTCAGGTTGTATTACTAATTGAGTAATTTGAAAATTATTACAAGATTTTTTAAAGTCCAAATGTTATTAAAAAATGAAAGCAGTTTGTAAACCATAAAAGATACAAAAGTAAAAATGACATTGCTTAGGTTTACAGTTTATATTGCGAATTATTTTGTTTGTCTCTAATGTTACAATTTCTAGTATAGCAACAGTAACAGAGAAGATATTCATAAATTGTTGCATAAATAATCTAGGCTTCAAGGTCACACACACACACACACACACACACACATATATACAGTCAGTCTTCTGTATTCATGGATTCTGCACCCACGGATTCAACCAACCATGGTAGAAAATATTTGGAAAAAAAAATACAGCAATGAAAAATAACACAAATAAAAAATACAATACCACAACTATTTATATAGCATTTTCATTGTATTAGGTATTGTAAGTAATCTAGAGATGATTTAAAGTATGTGGGAGAGTATGCATAGGTTATATGCAAATGTTATGCCATTTTATATTATATAAGGGACTTGAGCATCCATAGATTTTGGTATCTGAGAGGGTTCCTGAAACCAATTCCTTACAGATGCAGAGGGACAATTATATGTAACAATAAAGCAACCTTAAGGTATTCATTGACATAGAGGACGCAAGCTGTCCTTGTCGACTGTGGAACAAAGGACAGGAAACGGTAACAGAAATGATACAGGTTAGAGTCATATCTAAGAATTCAAATGATACCCAACAGTGAGAATGGTAGCAGAGAAAGAAAGGATATTCCTTTCCTGGAGTCTGAAGAGATTGGATTCTGTTCTTTTTGAAGAAATTCAAGTCTAATCTTGATGAACTTTAAGATCTCTCAACATTTTTTCTATGCCTTTAATTTAGGATTAAAATGAGCCTGTAATATTCTTTACTGCTGGGGTAGCAATTGATGTCTTCTGTACTGATTATATAACACTGATTCAGTGGAAAGTGTCCAACAAATGCACTGCAGCATATACGTAGTTTGGTTGCCTTCTCAGTAGGCTACTTCAAGCATATTTATTGGGAGCATTTCTGATGCATATAATTCTAAAAGGCTTAAAACAATCTGTGGATATTTTTACCTCCAATGAATCACTGTGAGAGGATATAGCATGTTCCTCTAGGCCCTTTGATGTGAGTAATAAAGGGAGATTGTCACTTATGCTCTTGTGACTAATTTAATGTAGTTGCTTTTATTTATGGAACAGCATGAATGAATCACCACATGTATTTCAATGGCTTTACATAAATATGTAAATAATGCATTCCAGTTTCTGACTGTGACAGCCTTTAAAATGATGATAGCACATAGACCGGAAGATATGGCATCTACACTGGTTCCCTTTGTAGTCTTTTTGGCCAGATGATTATTGCTGTTAGAATTGCCTTTATATTGGGGCAAGACAGATCCCTGTCATAAGTCCTGCACTTTACAGGGTCTAAACCCTACAAAGAATATATTTATTTAGGAACTTATAACCATAATTAGATATCACCTCACACCTGTTAGAATGGCCATTATAAAAAATACAAAAGATATTAATAACAAGTATTGGAGAGGATGTACAGAAAAGAGAATCCTTGCTTATTGTTCATGGGTACTTAAATTAATAGTCACTATGGGAAAAAGTATGGAGGGTCCTCAAAAAATTAAAATAAAACTATTAATACCCTATTATGCAGGAGCCCCCCTACTGGGTATATATCCAAAATAATGACACCAACATGTTGAAGAGATGTCTGCACTCCCATGTTCATAGCAGCATTATTCACAATAGCTGAGATACGGAATCAACCTACATGTTCATAGTGGATGAATGGACAAAGAACATGTAGTATATACACATGATGGACTACTATTCAGCCGTAATAAAGAAGGAGATCCTGTCATTTGTGTCAACATGGATGAACCTGGAAGACATCATAGTAAGTGAAATAAGCCAGGCACAGAAAGACAAATGCTGCATGATCTCACTTATATGCAGAATCTAAAAATGTTGATTTCATAGAAGTGAGAGTAGAATGGTGGTTATTACGGAATAGGGGTAGGAGTCGGAGAGATGTTGGTCAAAAGTTACAACATTTCAGTTAGATAGGGGAAATAAGTTCAAGTATTTATTGAATAACATTGTGACTGTGTTAATACCAATGTATTGTATTCTGGAAAATTGCTAAGAGTGTAGATTTTAAGTATTCTCATCACAAAAGGATGAGTTAGGGCTTCATAAATGTGGAAAGCTCTGTGGGAAGAAGGGTTGGGGAGGCTATAGGCAGAAGGTCACAGTCACTGACTACCATTGATGTGGGTGATATAAGAAATTATCACTATTTTCAACATTTGTTGAGAAAGTTCCCACCTATGAGGAAAAAATACCTGTCTTTATTATTTTGACTTAAAATGTTACTTGCTAGCTCATAAATATTCAGACATGTAATAAATGGGAGCATTTGTACTCTTACCTAATTCCTGTAAGTATCAGGGACAAGCTTGCTTTTTCTCATAGTGTTCTCTTGTGGCCTTTCCTTGACAAAGTCTTTGTTTTGCTGAACTTTTGAATTCATTTATTATGTATCCCCTAACAATCATGGTTAATCAACTCATATTTTTCCTTCCCTTTAATGCAATCAACTTTTATGCTTGTAGGTGATTTCCAGGGCTTTATATTAGCTCTAACATTGAGTCTTAAAACCACTGTTTTTGTTTGTATTAACTCAATATACTGTCATGTAGTATCTTTATGGTAGTATATTCGCATTTAGTAGAATAATTTCTCTGTAAGTCTGGAGAAGATTTTAGAGCTTTTTCAGTCTTAGGGCTAAAATAGGAACAAATAATATGTAATAACAAAGATTGTGTGGGGTTTTCTGGGAGTGGGCATTGCACAGTACCAAGACAGAGTTAGGGGGTGATTCGGGGCTCTTCCCTTTTACCCTCACTATTCAATCAAAGATGTTTTGCTTTTACCTTGTTTGTATTTCTTGGTAAGATTTTGTTTTAAAGTAGCTTTAAAAAATATTTAAAATACATTGATCTAACCTAATTCCTTATTTTATATTTGGGGAGATTGAGGTCTAGAAAAATAGACAGACTTGCTGAAGGAAGGTCACCTAATGAAATAATGTCTAACCTAGGACTCTGACTATGCCCTTTTTATTTTTCTTATAAGTGCTCATATTACAAAGGTCATAGAATTCTTGGAGCTCTTCAAAGAGAAACACAAAATGCTGTGATAGCTTGTTTTACTTAAATACAAATACAATTTCATATTAATCAAATAGTATATATTATACTCTAGTGTATATAGACAGAAGCTAATACCAGAAACACACGTACGTGCACACACACACACACACACACAACTTGAAATTTAAAGTATTTAACTTTTCTACGTGCTAGTTTCTCTGAAGTTGGGAAAATGCAATGTTAGCGGCAGGGTACCTAAGAATAACCGGAGAAACACCACTGTTCTC
>CAUYSK010105782.1:0-45186 GCA_963575035.1 Avahi laniger
CATATCTAGCATTTCAGGTCTTTAACTGAACTCTGAAGGAGAAGAACAAGAATAGGACTGGCTATAAAAAGCAAGAACATTGTATTTGGCATAGTCAATAGTACCTTAAACTCAGACACTTTAGCGAGCCCCCAAATTGCCTTATATGTTTAAACGAAGGTCACATTTGAGAACCTACTTCTGAAGCTAGCAGATCTTTATGGTTAAACTTTAAGTGGTTGCTCAGATAGAAATCACTCAGGAGAAATCAGAAAGTGACTGAAGTTAGAAAAAAAGATGTGCGAAACGAAGCAGGCAGCCACCTCATCCTGTCTGTTTTAGTCTGAGGAGTGCCCATCAGTTTTGGGTCACATGGAGAACAGTGCCTGTTAGGATAACATACGTATAACCCACATTTTTAAGGGCACGCTTTGCGTTTTGTATAAGAAAGCAGAACCAAGTAGGAAATTGTTTGCTCAACTCGCCCAAGCCCCCAGTACAGCAGGGCTCAATTTACGTGGGAGATGACAGCGCAAGCCCGTGAGAGTAGTGCCATCCAGCTCTGCAAATGAGAGCGAAGTAGTGTATATTATACTTCTATTTTCACATCCTTAGAGTAACAAATATTTATGGCCATGGCCATTTTGTGTTGCTTCATACATTTTTTTCCTGGAGGTACTGGAGAGAGAAGTCAATTTTTCCTTTCTCAAAGGGAAAAGTATATCATTTAAAATAAGATTTGATAAAAACGTCTTCCAACTGGAAAGGAATTAAAGTTGTCTATGTCCCTTTTAGTCTTTCTCCGCATTTTATAAATGTCCTTGTATTCTTTTGTTAATTACTTGATTATAAAGTCTGTTCAAAAGTCAAATACTTTACATGGCTAAGTAGTAAAAGTTTAATTTAAAAGCATTAGACCATGACACGCTTTTAGCTTAAAATGAACCTCCTGGGCTAAGTAGATTATACATTTTTTTCTGGGTCACAATCTATCATATATACT
This sequence comes from Avahi laniger, assembly GCA_963575035.1. Taxonomy (NCBI): domain Eukaryota; kingdom Metazoa; phylum Chordata; class Mammalia; order Primates; family Indriidae; genus Avahi; species Avahi laniger. The sequence continues at coordinate 983 of CAUYSK010105782.1, forward strand.
TTCTTATCTAAAAACATTACTTCAGGCAACATCTAAAATTCTTTCATATTCTCTCCCTTTCTCATAGCCGAGTATCTAACTTCAGATTTTTGAACTTTAACTGCTATGAAGGAATCCAATTTGATGATGCTCTTTCTCCTTTCCGGATATTCGTGCCTCATGGATTCAGAGAAGATGCAAAACACCAAACAGTGAGACACTAAAAAGTTGGAGGAAGGTTCCTTTAGGGCACAGCGATTCCTTCCATTGGTAGTTGTCTCTATTCGGTACCCAGCACAGTCTCTTGTATTAATACATAGTGAAAACTCAGTGAATATTTGCTGAATTAAAAAAAACAGTAATTGGAACATATGCTGTTTATTAGCTGTGTGACCTTGGGACATGTATTTAATCTCTTTGGACTTTACTTCTGATTTTTAAAATTATGAGGTTTAAATTACGTGGCCTATTAAATTTCTCTAAGTTCTAACATTTTATAATTCTATGACAACTTAGCTTGGCCACAATGAAAGAAAATGCCTGCTGAAGTGGCAAAAACAAACAAAAGCTTCAAGTGACAGATTTCTTTCCTTAACTATTACATCTGTCCTCGCGAGACTGGAGCATCACCGCCCTAGAGAGCCCTCTGATCATGCACATAGAGGGTGCATATATAAATATATTTTGAGATAGATTATTTTTGGTAATTCTTGAAATGTATATTTTGATTAAGTAGGGAAAGTACTATCTTGATGGATAAAAGCATTATTGTGCAGATTAGTGTTAAATAATAGTAAAGAAATGAGTACATCTTTTCAACACAAATTTTTATGTTGCTAAACTCCACTGAGCTAAATTCAACCTAAAATCAGATAGCATGTTTCTAAAATTACCCCCAGACAATAACACAAACATCCATAACAATTTTCGTGCCTTCTTTGTCATCAAAGGCATGAAATGAATCCTATCATTTTTTACCCTCACATTGGATAATTTAAAATTAATTGAAATAATGAGTGAAGTATAATAAGAATAAAAATAAAAAGTATAATTTTTTTTGGTTCTAACTATGTGCCAGCACCACGCTAGCATACCTCTGATTCCTGCAACAATTCTGAACGACAGGATAATTTTTCTCCCTAATTGTTATGAAACTTCGGGTTTTCGAGAGTTTTGTCCGTTCACAGCCGTACAATCAGTAAGTTCTAGAGTCATGATGTGAACCAAAAATGGCTTGAGGGGCTCTCATCTTGGCACACATTACAACCTCGATTAAAATGAAAGCATTTGGCTTTTTAATCATTATCAGGAACTTATTCTGGAGATGGCTGATGGAAGCTTGATTTGTTTCTGAGAACTCCTCAGCCCAGAACATACTTTTGTTTAGGTCTGCTAACGGAGGGGTCAGAATTGTTGGCATTCTTCTCAGAGGCTAAAAGAAGAAGCCAAAACTATAAAAAAATATTTGAAATCTTGATCCTTAATTATTTCACTACAGAGTGAAAGGAAAGCTAAGCTCATTGCCCTCAGCCATATGTATAAGACAACAGAGATCACATGAAATGGGGCGAAGAAACCAGCGTTCTCCAGCTTTTAATCTTGGTCTCATAAAACACAACTCTCATCTACGATTTATCCATAGCTGGCTGCTAATGGCGTTAAGTGAGTACCAGAGAGTACCCCAGATGAGATTTGAAAGTCAATCTCTCAAATTGTTTTAGGAAGTAAAGTTACACAATAAAACTGGTTTTGCCCTTCAGATGCTTTAGAGTTTGATGCTGTCACTTTGTGGGCTCCAGTGTTTCGAGTTTCAGTCCCATGCTGGCTGACATCAACCTGCTCAGCCTCCCGGAGCATCACCAGCGCAGTGCTCTCCCCACGTCTCATGTCACTGCTCTTTGGGTCACGTGATGAGCCTTGTGTAGTGGAGCTGTCCATGAGGAAGATGTAGCCTTTGAGTACGAGCTTTTTTCTGCTACTTTGGATGTGGAGTGATGGCAATATCAAAGGAGAGAAAAGCAGCTTTTATGGCTGAGAGAGGCCGGTAGATTGTGAAGCTAATTTGAAGTACTGCTGCTGATTAGGGATGAAATAAGCCGAGCAGGAGAGAGATGCTCTCTCTTCATTATGCGCTGCGGCTCTGCCCGCAAGAGAGTGCACCCAGAGTCTCCTTATGATAATTAGGAAAGGACTGTGATTTTGTTCTCAGCTTTTAAATTAAGCCTCTTCATGGCCTAAATCCACGTCGGCTGCTTGATCTTTCTCTTTCCAGGACTTCAGTTATGACGCTCTTAAATTATGAGGCTTTCTCTTCAGTGTTCTCAAAAACTCTTTGAGACCTCAGTGTTATGAGTGTTCCTTATTGGAGGTTCACTAAATATGTAAGATTCACAGCACCTTTACCACTTTAAATTTAGCTCTTGGACACTTGTGAGCTGTCATTTTCAGTTCCTTTTTTTTTACATATATAGAATTCATTCAAATTCCTAGTGCAGTATGTGAGTGCTGTGGAGCTCATCAATGCCAGTGATATTCAACAGCAATACGTCTTTTTCCCTTTTTTTTTTATGGTTTCCGGAAAGTGAATTAAACTCACAAACTTACCTTCTCGAACACTCCAAATCCCATTCTATTGACCAAAGACACATTGGGGCAAAATAACCTCTGAGCCTTGTTCAAGAAGGAAGGCTGTCATTAGTAGGTGCCAAACTTTGAGCATTTCTGTTTCAAACGAAGCAATTGTGATTCAATGCAGGAAATGCTGAGGGTGGTTCTCATCACATAGTTCATTATAGGCAAAGGAGGGTTTCCTAAGACGTAAGAGAATGTGTTTCCCATGTAACAGCCTCCAAGCTATAAGCAGAGGGAGTGGGAGGAAGGATGGACAGCGGGCAACTGGAAAATTAGGTCGAAATAAGGATTTGCAGATTCCTGCTTATGGCTTACGTGGTGCATCTGTGTAAGCAGAATTCTGAAGATGCCTCCAAAGGATTCCTGCCCTCTGGTGATTCAGTCTAACACTAATTGAGACAATGCTGTGACAGGACTTTGCTGGCTTTGAAGCTGGAGGAAGGTGCCCCCCGCAGAAAGATGTGAGCAGCCTCTAAAACCTGAGAACAACCCACCCTCGGCTGATAGCTAGCAAGGATGCGGGGACCTGAGTCCCACAACCACACGGGATTGAATTCTAATGAGCTTGGAAGTGAATTAAGCTTTAGAAGGTCTGGAAGAGAACACAGCTCTCTACCATCTTGTGAAACCCAGAACAGAGAACCGGCTGCACTTCCGTCCTACAGGATGGTTGTAGCTCTAACTGCCAACATTGTGATTGTGACAGTGACAACAGAAAACCAGTATGGCAGCTGGCACAGGTTTATCATAGTGTGTCTCTTGGCGCTGCCTACTCACTCAGTACAGTGGAAGATTTGCTGCGGGGAGCTCCTAACATGGGCGACGGAGCCAGCAGAAGGGTGCAGTGGTTCCTGTGGGTAGCCACACCTCTGCTCAAACACAGACGCCTCTTGGACTCTCTCCACTACCCCACGTGGAGTGCCAGAGGAGGGGGCAGTGGGCATGATGGGGAGAGACTGGGAAGGAGCCGTTAGAGGATGTGGGGACACAGCTTGAACTCCACATTCATGGCAACTGGACTTAGCATCCTCCCACGCTCAACTTGGTGGAAATATCTTTGGAAATGAAGTGGGCTGTTTGTGCCACAACGTCTACCAGTTGCCTGCTTTTCTCTACTGTATCCGAGATGACTCCCACCTGCTCGGATCTGCCTTCTGGACCACAACGGTGTTTTGCTGAAAGACAATCATTAAAGGGTCCTTGTGGAGACCACAAGAGATGCAGATACTAATCGGCCTAGACCAGCGCTGCCCAAACTGTGGAGTGCAAGTGTACTGTGCCTCCTGTCACCCTAAAGTTTAATCTCCAGCAGTCTAGTTCCAGAGTGATGGACAAGCACAGGCCTCCAGCATAACCTACGCTAACCTGATTGACACAAGTGTTGGTACCAAGAAATGGGGGTGTTGCTATGAAACAACATATATAGCTTTGACTTGGTGATGGGTAGCTGGGTAGGTGGCAGGGAGAGTGTTTGGAAGTTAGACCGATGGTAGCCTGTGCTCTGCAAGGATGAAACACTTGGTAAGGCAGTAGGTTAGGATAACTGGGGTGGCATACATTTGTACTCTGAGGGTGGGACTTGGCAAACATTTTCTGTGAAGAGCCCGAGAGTAAATATTTTAGGCTTTTCAAGCCTCATAGTCTCTGTTACATATTCTTTGTTTGTTTTCACAACCTTCAGCTTCCCGTTTTATAAAATCAGATTCTTGCCTGGATTTGGTCTGCAGGAGTGCCACAGTTTGCCAACCCCCATTCTAGGGAAATGCATAGTTTGTAAAATGCAACATTGGCAGCTGATTTCGATTATTGTTGGCTGCATTTGTCAGGGTGCTAGTAAGACAAAAATGAGCTCAGAAAAGAATCGGCCAGTTTGTATGTAGAAAAAGAGAATCAAGAGAGTCTAAACTTTGGGGACTTGCAGGATGGAATCCCACCCTTTAAAAGATGAAGCTGAGAAGGTCTTGGAGGTGGTAACTCTCACAAGTATGAATTCAAGGGTATGACAGTCACACCCACTGTTGTTAATAAAATCTTTGGTTTCTATATCAGGCGTGGATGTGACTTCTCTTCATCCAGAAATCTATGGGCTAAAAAGATGATTTATTTACACGTCCAAATCCCCACAGCACCATAAAGGTGTGGTGCCCAAATCTTTTCCACTGGATAAAATGGCTCTCCCGCCTACATACCCACTGGTCCAACATACTCCAGGCATGTCCAGAGAAAAAGAAGCGGGGCTTGGGTGTGAGAAGGCAAAAGCAACACACAGAAATATGTATGGAAAAGAAATATGGCTATTGAAGAAGATGACAAAGTTTTGAGAGAATTGTATTGTCCAATGGATCGCCAGCTGGGATCGAAAGAGACAGTAACTGTTTGAGACTTTAAATCAAGAATTATGGGTGGGCAGACATCGACGTGCACGTATCCTCCCAGGTGTACCCCAGATTGAGGCAACGAGAATAACATTAAAGGAAGAACATCCTAGAGGACGGGGCCAAGGATTTGGAAAAATGGAGACAAGAGAGCCCTTTTGAGACATAAGAATCACAGGCAAACAAGGGACATTCTCTGTCCCCAGACAGTGAGCCCTCACAGTCACTGCCCCGTGGGCTTCCAGAATTGTTACCAAGTGTCTGCCATGTGTCTGACATTCTTCCCCTTTCTGAGTGTGAATCTTGTTTGAATTATTCTTTCCTTATTCTGAAATTGAAACTTGGGTGTGGGTGTGCGTTGGGTGGAATTTTGGCATATAAGTAAGTTATCATTTTAGCTCAAATATTTCTGGATGAAGAGAAGTCACACCCACACCTGATAGAGAAACCATCGCATTGTTCTCTCATACAGAGACCAGGATGCATCACCAGGAAACCTTGAACTTGGAGCTAGTCCTCTGGCCGGTGGGACTTTTGGGTCATCTCCCTCAGGGATGGGGTGAATACATGAGATATGGGGAAAGGAGAGAGAATCAAGTATTTAGTAAACAGAAAGGTGACTGGGTTGGTCATTAATGCTGTTCTCTTACTATTTCCAATTGTCCATCCTTGGAGGCCAGTGGTGGGATTGCTTTTCTCTGCCCTTTGAAGAGACGTCCGTTACACTGCCTTCTTTCAGCTCTCTAATGGGTTCTCTTTCTCCTCATTACCAGGTTCCTGTTTATGATGGATATAGTACCCAGAGTGATCCCATTAAAACGTAGTTCAGACCATGCACTCCCACCGCACTTGGAATAAAACACAGCCCTCTGAGCAGACCCGAGTGCTCTGGGACCTGGTTTCTGGCTGCCCCTCGAGCCTCATCCTCAATCATTCTCCGCCTCTTTCATGTTCACTGCGGGGCTTCCCGGGCCTGGACTTCTGTTGCTTTCTCATGCCAAACTCGCTCCTGCCTGAAGACTACTGTACTTCCTCTCGCCTGTCTGGCAGGCTCTTTCTTCTCCAGATGTTCAAATGGCTGGGTCTTCCCTTTCTCCAGGTACCAGGTTGCGCACCAGCTCCTCGGAGAGCAGAGTCTGTCCCTGACCTGACTCCCCCTCTGAAAGAGTCCTGTCTTGCCCTATCCCCCGCTCTGTTGTTCTCTCTTCTTAGCATTTATTGCTATCAGAAATTATTTTGTTTTAGTTTCTTATTTGCCCATCTTTCTCTAGACAAAGAAGATATCGAGCAGGGCACTGTCATGTTGATTTCATCATGGAACCCCCAGGGGCTGGTTTAGTGCTAGACACCTTGGGGGCAATCAACATCAGTCCAATGAATCAATTGATCATTACACGGGACATCAGTTAGGCAGGAGCAGATCACCAGCGTATCTCAGGAGCTTAGAGTGACAATGTTTGTTGCTTTGTCAAGCTCCATGTTCATTCGTGGTAAGTTAAAGTTTCTGCCCCAGGTTTCCCTAGTGACTGAGAAGCTATTCTCTATGCGCTGCCAGTTACCGCAGCAGAAAGGAAAGAGAATGGCAGACTACACGGTGGTTCTTAAAAATCGCACCTGCAGATGACACAGGTCCATGCTGATCACATTTCACTGGCCAGAACAAGTCATTAGGCCAGGTCCAACTTCATGGGGACAGGGAAGGACAATCCCACAAAGTGCCTAGGAAGAGATCCGGAAATATTTGGTAATTGGCAGAATGACTGCCTCGTACAAACGGTCACTGTTTCGTCTGCCTCGTGTGTTCTCTCTTCCTTTCAGATCTCAACTGATATGTTCTGTCTACAGTAAAGCAGTTTTCTTTATCCCTTAACCAGTTGTTCCCACATTTAATGTGAGTGCCAGTGACCTGGGGGTCCTAGCACAGTGCAGGTCTGGGGTGGGGCCTGAGGTCCTGCACTTCGGTCCAGTCTCCACGTGCTGTTAATGCTGCTGGTGTGCAGACACGCTCTGTGCCGGCAGGTTTCTGACTGCTCTGGGTGCCTCAGTTATGTTCCCTCAAGTAACTGGGCATTTTTCTTACTGACACTTATCTCAGTTTATCAATTTGCATGATCATGGGAACATCTGTCTCTCCCCAGATTCCAATGTTAGAGCCTGTTCTGTTGATCACCATTCTTGCCTCCCTTTGATGAGGGTGTTCCATAAATATTAGCTAGATTAATGAGTTGTGGATTTCCTGGATTTCTAGAGATTGCGCATATTTCTAGAGATGTCCCAGAAGTCCTGGAACTTTGCTGGAGCTTGGCAGCTAGTGGCCCCAAAATTGGTTTGTGTTCTTTGGAAAGGACACTTCTGGCTACAAGTACTCCACTGATCCCCGTATGTTGACTGTGTATTAGCATGTATTCCAAGGATTGTTCCTTTTAGGGCCTAAACATTCACCTGTCCCAATGTTAGCTACGAATATTGAAATTAAAATTAAAGCAGTAATTGGTCTATCAATGTAGCTGGATTCTCACCTTCTATATTCCTGAACTTCATCTGGTTATTTCCAGTATAGTCAGTTGATTCACTGTAGTGGTCAGAATTCTCTGGAGAAAGTGAACAATAGGATGTGCGTGTGTGTATGCAGAAAGATTTATTCCATGGATTTGGCTCATGCAATTATGGAGGCCTGGTGAGTCCAAAATCTGCCAGGTTATGCCAACAGGCTGGGGACCCAGGGAAGAGTTGTGGTTTGAGTCCAGAAGCTGTCTGCGAGCCGAACTCCTTCTTGTTGAGGGGGCAGGAGGGGTGGTGGTGGGTCTTTGTTCTACTAAGGCCTTCAGTGAAGGCACAAGGTCACATTATGGAGGGTAATCTGATTTGCTCAAAGTCCATTTATTTAAATGTTAATTTCATTTAAAAAACATCTTCACAGAAACATCCAGGATAATGTTTGACCAAATATCTGGGCACTGTGGCCCATCTAGGTCAACACATAAAATTAACTATCACACTCACCTCTCACATTCTTAAGAATGATTCAAATCTCCCTGGTAACGATTACGACCTTAATAAACCAGTTATAAAATCTCAGCAGCAGGTCAGTTTAATATTCATTTGTGCTTTGAGTTCACTTAGCACTGTTATTAGGACTTATTTGAAACAACCAGAGTTGGCTCAGAGGGAAGAGGATAACTTAATTACCTTCTCATTTTAGTAATATTCATATTTCTTCCTTCCTCTCTGGCTCCTTTTAATTTTCTGCTATGATTTATAGCATTATAATTAGGAGTTCTGATGATATACTTGAGCAAAGTGTGTGCTTATGCATAAGTGGGGCCATTAATAGAGCAGGAACTTTGGGTCCTGTCTGTTTCCTTCACATGACTTTGAAAGACGCAGATGCTTAGCGTTTAGTGCATGAGTGACAGGCAGCTGCTCGAACTCTGTCACCACTAGCCGGTGCTAAAAAGGCCAGTCAGCTGGAGCAAAGCATTGGAAAATAAACACAAGGGCAATCGGAACTTCCTCAGTGAGGACAGAATTTCCCCCCTGGCTGGGCGTTTTACTTCCTTGAGGTGCCCTCCTCAGGTGACAGCTGCGAAGAGAAACGCTAGCGGTCGTGCACGGGCAGTAAAGTTGATGCCTTTCGCCTCTTGAGGGAAATCAAACAGATGCCTGTGTCGTCTTCTGCCTCAGTTCTATGGTCTCACTGAAGCGATCGTCTGGTATTAAACCTGGCGTACGCTCCAGCGGGTCTTCCTGCGCTGCGGCGCCCAGGTGAGAGTCATGTCAGTGCTTAGCACTGGGATGCAGGATGGGAGACCTGCGGCTTTGATGAGTCTGAAAAATTACCGCTTTACTTGGTTTGGATTTATACTAACTTTGTGATTGTGGCTGAGCCGAAGAAATGGAGTTTTGTTTCCCTTTGTAAAAAGCAACACATCGCTGCCGGTGTGTAAATATATTGCAGGGGAAAAAGAAAAGGCAGAGGCTGAGGTGGCTGGAGGCAGAGCAGCCCGTGGTGAGGTTCATGGGCCTCACGTCTGTCCCTGTCAGGGCTCAACCGCAGAAGCAGAAGCAGAGCCAGGAGGGGAGACGAGTTAGGAGATCGCTGTAAGGAAGTGACCAGTGCAATTGCGGGGGCTGGTTAGCAGGAAGGGCAGTCTACAACTTTTAGGGGTGAGCTGAAGCCACTGGCCTGGGGCAGAATTTTTTCTTTTCCAGGGAAGCCTGAGCTCCACTACTGAGGCCTTTCAGTTGATAGAAGCAAACCCATCGGATTATCTAGGATGATCTCCTTATTTAAAGTCGATGCTTATGGAATTGAATCCCACCTATGGGATACCTTCACAGCAACATCTTACATCACTGTTTGACTGAATAGCTGCGCACCGTGGCCTGGCCAAGTTGACACGTGCAACAGATACCAGAGTGTCCAAAATGCATGACTCTTCACTCTCTATGAAACTTAAACATTAAGACTCCTCCATTCATTTGTAAAATAAGTATAATGTCTACCTCACGGGATTTTTGCGTAGATGAGATAGGATTAAATAATCTAAAACATGTATGCTGCTTACAATAGAATCTGGTACAAAGTAGCACTCAATAAGTAGTTTATACTTTTCTAAGCTTTCTTATAGTAACTATTGAATTCCATTGTCACATTAAGTTTTAAAGCATGATTTTTTTTTTTTTAAAGATGAAAAACTGAAGGAGAGACAATTGCAATGATTTGTCACCAACCTGTCTACTCTAAGTAATGCACTCAGGGCTAGAAATCATGTTTGCCCTTTTTTTGATGCTTTTTATCGGTAAGACGACTGTGCTACTCTGTCTGTCATTGCCAACGAGATTTGCAGAACTTTAAATCATTTATATATAAAACAAAATAAATAATGGTGAGTTACCTATATTACAAAGCTCAAGGTTTAGCTGAAGTCATCCCATCTTTTTAGATTTAAATGCAATTTGCTTCAAACCCCGCAGCCTATGGTGGAGAACTTGATGTCCTTCCCCGTATCACTGGGGATTCTTGGGAGGCCGTTTCTGTTGTCATTCCTGGCTTTGACCTCCCTGTTACTGTGTCCCCTCTCTGTGTGCAAATTCGGAATGGAGTCCCCTGTTCTTGTGCTCACCAAGGCATTTCTGAGTGTGGCTGACGTTTTTGGGTGGTAAGAAAGTCAGTTTATACACAGCCATGTTTTCACTTAAGCCCACTTACCATAGAAATTATTATAATTGGGCAGTTTTCCCTCGAACTCTCCCCTTTCACATGCGGCTTTGACTTTCTCTGTCCTCTTCTGTTCACCTTTCTTGTTCCTAGTCTACGCCCCCAAATTCCAGTTGCTAATTTTGTAGGATTATGACCATGTGTTTGAGCGAGTGCAGAGGAGGGGGCCAGGGGTGAGCTCACCGAACGGCCCAATGTACTTTCTAAGCAAAAGCAATTTTCCTCCTAAAGGAATTTTTTAAAAAGTGTTTTATTCTAATTATGAAGAAACCAAAAGATTAGTTTTCAGACAATGCCTACATTAAGGTATGAGCATCTTCACTATGCCTTTCAAGAGGAAAAAAAAAATGCCAAAAACCAAAAAAACCTCACAAAGATTGATTGGTAAAAAATAGCTAACAGCTATGGGCTTATTTTACTTCCTGCTTCAACCCTTCGCTGACCTTTAGAAGATGAATTTCTCCTACGCTGTGTAACTGCTGTTCTGCGGAATCATCATTAACTACCAGGAGCCACAAACAAAACCCGCCACGATGGATCACCCCACACACAGCACCGTTGCTGACCCCAGTCACACCGGCTCTGGCGCAGGGGTGCTGGATGGCAGAACAGTAAGTTTGTGTGGGTATTTCCAGGAATTATCATAAAGCTTGAAGAGAATGGAGAAACACTGTTAGGACTAGCAGAGATCTGTGGCCTGTCAGCAGGTATTTTTGAGTAATATTCAGTCCACAGTAAAATCAGCAACGGTTACAGTCTTTCCTCCTCTGCCTCCTCCTCATTTTTCCCTTGCCTAAAGAAAGGTTATTGCAGTCGTGCCACATAATAAACCTTTAAACCAAATTCTCTACTTTGTGCTCGTAACAGAGGAAGAAAAAAATAGTGTTCTTCTAATTTAACTCAAAATTATTGTATGGCGGATATGTCTGCTCTTACAAGACATTCATATTGAACAAGCAGAATTTTTCTCCCTTACCATACTGTGCAGAGCACATCTGCTCAAGTTTTGAAAAGGCAAAATGCCTGTGTACATGTTATTTGTTGGAATTAAAGTGAAACTTTAAGGAGCGCGTAGGTCCTCGGGGACGACCTTCATCGATCTCTGGTTGAAGAACATTAATAGTTAATTTGTCACTTCAGTGGCCCATCTGTACTAAGCAGTTTAATAAAGCAGTAAAATATTTGTCTTCCTTTTAGAGACAAAATACCCTTTGATTGAACACACAGGTAAAGAACGACACGTAGGAAATTAGTAGGCTGCACCTAAGAAAGGAAGCTTGGGGTCTCGTCTGTTCTCTAAACAGCTCGTCTGCCTCACCGGGGTCACTGGTGTGGATGTTGTTTACTCAGTTTCCACGCAGTAAATGACAGTGAAATGGCATTAATTGCATGAGTATTTTTAATAACGTACAGCCTATCACTTGTGCTTTTCTCTAATGGTTAACACATCCGCAGTAAAACCAGCCCCGGTTACAGGCTGGCCTTTTCTTCTTTCCGCTTTTTCTCTTCTCTAACAAAAGGAGGTACCTGAAATTATTCTATCTAATAAAATTTGAAACCAAATTCTCTACCCTACATGAGAAAAATGTAGATGATGATACATTTAACTTATTTTCTAAGGTTTTTATTTTTTTCCTGGTAACTATAGAAAATGTTCAGAAGGTATATTTTAAAAAATGGAATTGGTAGAATATGTTTTGGGAATCAAAATTATTTCCAAGGAAATATAACTCCAAAATTATAATGCAGAAGACTCAGCACACATATTTGGAATTTGGGAGACTATCTTCTTTTTTTTTTTTGAGACAGAGGCTCACACTGTCACCCTGGGTAGAGTGTCGTGGTGTCAGCCTAGCTCACAGCAACCTCAGACCCCTGGGCTCAGGCGATCCTCTTGCCTCAGCTTCCCGAGTAGCTGGGATTATAGGTGTGCATCACCATGCCCGGCTTATTTTTTCCATTTTTAGTAAGACGGAGTCTCACTCTTGCTGAGGTTGGTCTCAAACTCCTGACCTTAAGCAATCCTCCCACCTTGGCCTCCCAGAGTGCTGGGATTACAGGCATGAGCCACCTCATCTGGCCTTGGGATACTACTCTTGAAGGCACCTCTTTTTACAGGGAGGAAATAAAAGATGTGCTTTGGGGACAGAAGACACTGGGTTTTGTAGTGCCAGCTCTGCCCTTTATGAGCTGTGTAAATTTGAAGAAGTTATTCATCTCCTCTAAGCTCTGTCTGTAAAATGAGGATAATAAAAATGCTTGATCAAAAGATGGACACAAGGATTAAAAATCAGGTAAAGCGCTTATTGCATGCCTGGTGGAAAGTAGGCTCTAAATAAACAGTATTAATATTCTGATAGAATAGCTTAAATTAGAAAGGGCCTTTGGATTTGATAGCTGTGAGGATGAGTCATAAATTAATAGGTATAAATTAGACATATGGCTATTGAAGAGTCACTGTCTTAAAGGAACACACCAACAGCAACAACAACCGTCCTAAAAGCTGTCAGGACAGTTGGAACTAGCTGAGGGTTGTTGAAGCTAATGGAAAGGAATTTATTTCTGATAGCATTACATAAAAACAAGTCAAGGTATTTTCTTCAAATTTCTAATGTTAAATACAATCAGATATCATAAAAATCTGTAATAAAAAATATACCCATTACAGAACTGTGTTGATCATCATAGCATTAGGAACATGTGCTCTTAAACTTTAGGCTGCCTGAATTCAAGCTCTGTCCCTTACTAGCTGTTTTACTTGGGCAAATTGCTTAACTTCTCAATGTCTCATTTTCTTCATCTTTAAAATGGGTAAAATTATGCTATTTACTAGAGTGTAACGAGAATTAAATGATTAATACTATAAAGTGTTTATACACTATGACAGTAAATGCTATTGTTACTATAATTCTAAGTTATTTTTGCTTCACATCCTAGACCAAAGAAGGAAGAGAAATGTTTGGTTTTGCTTTTCTACTTTCCTTCAAAAACAACCTGATGGAAGGGTCTGCTTGTCTCCCGCGAGTAAACGACAGCGCTGCCTGGCATGGCTGGCTGGCAGGCAAAGCGAGCCGACAGTGACAGCCACGTTCCTGGGAAGTTCAGCGTGCGGTCGGAATATTTTATCGCCAGACTGTCTGCGGAATTTCTAAAGTTCAGAATGGATTACTCCAGAGACTCTGTAAGGGAAATTTATCATATAATTCAATATTAGTGGAAAATTTTTTATTACAATGATATTTGACCTAAATAAGAAAAACATGATCTAGTAAGATAGTATTTAAAGAGAAAATTAAATAGAGCAGCTGGGTTCCCCGGAAAGGATTAGCGAACTAAAGTTAGGGTTGATTTCAGCACGAGAATTAGAACTCCAGCAAGTTTTTTCTTTCTTTTTTTTTTGGTTTGTTTTCTGCAAGGAAATAAAGGTTCCATTGAAAACAAGTGCTGATGCCTGAAAATTAACCACAACGGTACCCACAGTATATCTCCATGGAGCTACTGGGCACACCACACTAAAGGAGGGATTAAGCAATCTGAACCTCCCCTTTTAAAAATGTGTTTCTTTTTGCATTGTTTTGAACTTTATCATTTATACTCAGTAAAGCCCACTGATCTGAAGAAGGTTAACATTCCTTTAATTTTCCTTGATTAATTCTAGAAATATTTTCAATGCAAATGGTTTAATGATGATCAGAACCACTGAGGATATAAACATCTGATGTATGTGTGTGAGAGAGAGAGAGAGGGAGAGAGACAGAGAAAGAGAGGAATGTGTGTGTGTTTCCTTAATACACATATAAACTTATGCTGTCAAACAGCACACATCTAACAGGTTCACCACATTAGCAGGGCAGTTATGCACTTTACAGTATATGCTAAGTGTCTACTCTGCGGTTGAAAACAGATGCTGACTGCTGTAGATACAGTTGTGAATAACACAGTGTTGATCCTCAAAAAGCACGTAGTCTAGTGAGGAAACAAGCAGCGAGCGACTATAATTTTTACAACCTCTCTTGCCAAGCACAGCCCCAGATTATATTCCAGATCATGAAATTATCTAAATATTTTAGCCAGGATCCCAGAAGTGGGGTAGAAAATGATGGAAGAGCACAAGAGAAGAGCAACCTCTTTTAGTAACGTGTACATGTGTGTGTGTTGGGATGGGGAATAGCCGAGTAATTTTTTTTCTCTTTCTCTCTTACAGGAAACAGGACAGAATGTTGAAGTAAGTCCATGAAAGGGGAATAAAAAGGAGTAAGGTCATTAAAAAAAAAAAAGAGGAAGAAGAGATATAGAAAGATGGCAACAGTGTGCGGTGTCGTAGCAAATGAAGGATGAAGACGGTTGAAGGAAGTGGTGGGAGCTGGTCAACAACACATGCTCCATGCAAGTGGGAGAGGAGAAATCAGAGAGAGCCACCAGATTTGGTGGGAAGGAAGTAAATTTTGACCTTTGATGAGCAGGTGGTTTCAGAAGCATTTTAAAGTCATATGAAAGCAGCAGAAAGTAAAGTGAGATTGAATAAAGGATAGGACTTGGAAGAATGAGTACAGACTAAATATTTGAAAACCTTAGCAGCTAAAAGAAAGACTTCATGGGCATTAAAAGGAATGGGAGCTGAATCAAGAAAAAGGCTTACGATTAGGAAATGGAAAACCACTTTTTCATGTTTGAAAGAGAAAAGGATAATACCTGTTGAATGGAATCGACTGAAAAGTGTTAACTAATTGTGGAGCAAAGTTCTGGAGTTAAAGGAAAGAAAAGTGAGTTAAAATGTAGTTAAATATCCATTTTAGAGAGTAGAAGACAGCATTTACCCAGAGATTATATGGAAAGATGTGAGGGCTTATTGAAAATAATGGAAATCAAATAAAATCTCTTCTCTCATTAAAATTCACGCTCTGGGGATGAAGTCCAGTGTTTTTAAAGAAACATAAAGAACTCCTGCACCAGCTGGGGCGCACCTGTGTGCGAGTCCGCAGACTCTTCTCGCAGAGCTATTCTCTTGCTTTTCATTCCGTAGGCACAATGGCTGTCTTTCAACCACTCGCAAAGGCCGTGCCTTTCCCACCTCAAGTCACTAGCACGTTGACCTTGCCTTTTCTGGGAATATCTCTTCTGTTCTTTTGGCCTTGACTAATGCAACGTAGCCTCCAAGTCTCAGTAAAATACCGAATTCTAAGAGGCTTCTTCCTTAAGCCAGCAAGCCAGCATAGGTTCCTCTATTTTAATTTTAAGGTATTCCTATTCTTTTTTTTTTTTTTTTTTGTGGAAAAGGATTGGAATTATGATTGACCTCCGCACTCCTGAAAAAGTTTGGGAATTGAAATTGACTATTGTAAAATGCATGTTACTGGGTGCAAATGGACTTTGGCGATCAAGGAAAAAATAATCCCTTTTCTTACCTCAAAGACTTTCCTTAAACATAACCTAGATGATTTTTCCAATTGTCTTGTGAAATATATGGAAATGTTCTAAATACTGCAGTTCATGCATTCTAAGACTCTCATTAGTAACTCTGCTTTATGGTTGCTCTGGGTCTGGACTGAAGCTAGGTTATTCCACAGAAGATTTGCTATTTATTTCTTCTAATCCCAGCCTGACGCCTCTTTGGGACCACACTGGTGGAGTGAATTCAGAGTTGCAAATCTATGTAAGTACATTTTGCGGTTCAAGTTCTCAGGGGAAACTTTTTTCCCCTGCCTCTTTCCAGGGCCAAAGTTGAGACATGCGAATTTAATTTTGTAACTTTTTGTATGGGAGCTTTATTTCTCATTAATTTTGCACTTCAATTTTTATCTTTGTCTTATGGGGGTTGGGGAGGAAATTTCCTATCAGATTCTTCAACTTTGATTCTTTTTTTTTGCTATATAAAATAGTAGTGTGTCACAATCCATGATAGCTTACAATATATGTTTTGTTATACATGATGAGTCATGAAGTCAGTCTTCTTTTTGTACTCCTTGTTCATAGAGGCTACCTGTAGGAGTTTGGCTAACCAGTTTGTTGGCCAGAAGAGTGCCCCTTTATGTATTTAACCAGTGGGGGAAGATTATTTTTTGAATACCAACTAGATGCCAGGCACTGTTCTAGGCCCTGGGGATTGAGAAGTGAAAAAAATCAGACAAAAATTCCTCATGGAATTTAATTTCAGTTCCTATGTAATTTTGTGAAACTTGAACTTGTTTGACTGCAATAAAATTGCATTTACATCCCTAATTGCCAGTGTATCCTGATTAATTCTTATTGCAGTATATTAATTTCTCCTTTATAGAACTCATTACAAGTATAATTAAGTAAAAATGCAATAATTTGCTTGATGTCTAACCTCGCTATAAACTCTGTGGGTGCAGGTATTGCATTCCTTGTTTGGGCCTGTATTCCCTGCATCTAAATCAGGCCTGGCCCTGGTGGGCAGGCAATAAACACAGTTACCAAGGGCGTGAAGTTAACTGCGCACTGCAACATTTGCCTAAAATTTTACTAAGTTCTATTCATCGAGTAAATGTCTTTTGCCAATTTTTACACTTAAAGGTGTCATATAGTAAATTTGAAATCCTTTTCTTCTTCTTCTTCATAAAAAAAGTACTTAATTACTCATATCACAGTCACATTAAGAATTACGATGCCATACTTTCTTACACGCTGCAGTCTTAAGGAAAACTTTTCAGTCTAATATATTGAATTCTTGAGACACTATCTGAACTTATTTGCTTAATGCAGCCCATTATACTTTATTTTATATTCTGATGATCAGTTTTCATTTGTTTGCTTCATTTTCTTCTTTGGCAATACTATTATTCAAAGTCAATTCTTTACGTTCTAGTCTCAATATCCATTGTTGTCTCTGACATTAACAGTCACTTTTTTTCCATTCTCTCCACATTATAGATGTGTATTCAGATTTATGTTCCATAGCACCGTGGCAGTGTTGGGCCAGCTTTTTAAGGCTTATAATTTATTTTTATTTTTATTTGTTCTTTTAAGTTTTAGTTCTTAGAGTCCTCTATCCTGGTCTATTCTTGTTTAATAGATGTAATGTCCTCCTTGATTTCATTAACTGTAAATAGCAATAATTTTTTTCTGCCTGATTAAGACAATAGTTTTTAAAGAATAAAATTTTCTTCTAGGCTCTTAGATATCTCTTGTCTTCTTTTAAGCTTTCGTCTTTAAGTGTTTGTATTAAGTAGTGACATTGCTACTTATGTATTAATTTAGTTGGTATTTCTTCTTGTAGAGAACTCAAGACACTGCTGAGTCAAGTGGCTTAGGTGGTCTTTTTGAAAGCACAGCACCTTCCTGGGCCCTGGCATGGGGGGCAGGCTGGAGAAGGAGCCCCTCCTAAGCCTGCTGTACCCAGTCTGACCACGGTTGGACATCCCAAACATCCAGGGATGGAGACCGGAGGATCAGACCCCTTTCCGTAGCATGAGTATTTTTTGTTGGCAGGCAAGTTTGAGATATAATCATGAGAATTTTGAGGAGATTTCTATCATTAATTTTCTTCTTTTGGTTGAATTCCTCTGCACATAAGACACTTTTTAACAAAACAGAAATGTTCTAGGAATGCAATGACCTCCTTTGGCTATGTATTAGGCCAAATAACATAAGATTTGCCTGAGTGCTTTGTACTAAATGAAAATCTTTGCCCAGTAAAGCAATTTAAATAAGCTATTTTAATTTATAAGAAAAATAATTTACACAAGATACACAAATATAAGGTCAACTTGATGGTAAGACAATCTCCTGTTTTGTAAAATGAATGTTTCATTTTGTTAACTTGAAAATATAAATTTTTAGCAATAAATGTGAAATAATTACACATCTATTCTTAGTATTTAATTCACTTATATATGTGCATAAACCATTTATTATATAAAATAACCTTAGGGTAATTGCTATGCTTCTGATTATTCAGGAAACAATTTTATAAAAATTCTTCACACATACATTCAACTTCAGTTTCTTTGTCAGCTCTAACAGCCACTTTGGGAGTATTCTAACACAGAAGTAAAGCATGTGCTCTACTGCATAATTAAGCTATTTTTAAAAATTGAGATAGTTTTCTTTTTAAAATTCATTTTGTGTCATTTTGTTATTCCTCAACATAATCAATTAGTGTAACACTTTGAAAATTGTCTTTAAAGATCTTATTTATAATAACATTCAACACTTAGAGCTGAGAGGCTTAACAACAAGAGATAACATCTACAATCTATGTGAAATTTCTTTGCCCTTCCCTTTTTTTCCATTTTTAATTGATAGATTATGATTGTAAATATTTATGGGGTATACAGTGAAGTTTCTATACATATAATGGAGATAGTGATCAGATCAGGGTAATTAGCATATCCATCATCTCCAAGATCTATTATTTTTTTGTGTTGGAAACATTCAGTATCTTCATTCTAGCTGCTTGAAACTATATAATATATTGTTGTTGACTATAGTTATCCTACAGTGCTATAGAACATTAGGACTTATTCCTCCCTTTTTTTAAACAAACTTCTTTGGGTGACATCTGAGCATCTCAAACTGACAGTGATTGAGGTTTTTTCAGGCCAATGTGTTTGCCTTGTTTGATCAAAGTGAATTATGTTACAAGCGCTACTTGTAACATAAAAAAACATTATATGGATTTGAATACAAGGCAACTTCCTCTGCTTTTTTTTTATTGGGAAAAATGTCATCTTATATTAAAGTACAGGGTAAAAATAAACTTAGTATACTTCAAAAATGGGCATTAAGTTACTCTAAGAAAATTTTCAGTCATTAAATTAGAACATTTCCTTCGGCCATGTGAAGTGAGCACAGTTCCCAAAGGCAAATCTGACTTTTCAGGGGTGAGGTACAGCGTGCGGGTGAGCCCTGATCCCAGGCAAAAGCTAATGATTTTGGTGAAGTACTGGGCAGAGGACTTAGGTAAGAATGACTTAATCCAGGCACAGTTGTTTACTAGGTGACATCTTGAAGTTGACAAGAGCCCTGAATGCAAATATCGGCAAAAGGTGGCCAGCGTGTCAGTTGGAGGCGGACAAGGGTTTTGTACACTGTGTGTACGCTGGCATTCTCGGTGCCTGGAGAGGTGGTGGTGTCACACGTTGCACTGTTCAGCTATGCATTGACTGAACATAGACTCAGGCTTTGGATAAATCCTGACGTTTGGAGTTAAAATTGTTTCGAATCCTAGTTCTACCACTTATGAGTCATGTGACTTTGGGCAAGATAAGCTTCAGTTTTCTCATGTGGAAAATGGAAATTCTAATGATTCATATTCTAAAAGGATTTTCTGAAAAGTAAATTATATAACATCCATAAACTATTAACATTTAGTACCATAATTATAAACGATTCCTGTGTCCCTGGGAAAAGACTGTTTTTTTACCATACTAACAATTAATCACCAGAACCAGTTTCAAACCCGTTCTCAACGATAAATGACAACTCGCTGTAGGAGCTTTAGGAACTGCATTTCTGAAACCGGGCCAATCAGTGAAGCCCTAGGCTGCTAAACATCAGTCAGTTAGCAACAGCCTCACGTCAGTGGCCCAGCTCCTCCATGTCCCGAGTCAGCCCGTCTGCCCCAGAAAGTCCGCCTCCCTGCTAATCCTGGACACCCACTTCTAAAAATCCCCAGTCCGGAGCCCCACACACTCCCATACACCCGATGGGTTGAGTTCTCGGTTGTTCTCAGAGAGACTGTTTTAAAAACACGCTTCTCCCTGGCATGACGAGCAATAAACTCAGTCTTTTTGTTTGTTTCAGATATTGAGTAGTGAGTGTTTCCTTAAGTGACTGTCATACAGCAACCTTCAATAAATTTAATAATACTGTTGTTGTTGCGCTTCACTATTACTCTTAATCATGGCGTTAATGTTGGGGTGTGCACTGAAATTGCCCCACTTCTTTCAGCAATTAGGAAAAAATTATTTAAAAAGTTGCAAGCAAGTGATTCAGGATTTTTCATTAGTTAATTTGGGAAAACTTTTTTTTTTTTTTATGTAACCCCGCACTGTAGTGGGAGGAGGGATGCTCAGCATTCTTAGTTCCCAGGAAATACAGGCAAAATTATGTGGCTAGGAGAACTATGAAGCTCTAGACGGATTAGATAAGGGTATTGAAACACTCACCTGTAAAATATGAGAATGCTTAACTTTCAGTACGGTATTAGAAGAGTGAGCCTCTGGCTGGGGCTTGGGATGGAAGACCCCCCACTTTTATTCAGGGGTGAAGAAAGTTTTATGTACCTCCATCCTACCCTGCCCTAGCCTACCAGAACCCCTCAGAAATAAAATGAGAGGGATCTTAGAAATTCAGTGACCTTTGCTTTGCACTTTTATTCTAGGTGATATAATATATGAAGACTTATGAGTCCCTTTGTAAACAGAGCTGGGATTTACTCTCTGAGCTGTTTCCTCTGTGCTTTTAGGGAGCATAGTGAAAAGCCAGACAAGATTTCTAGATTTTGCTCTATGTTGTGAAGCTGCTTGCTCACTGGATCTATTCTCCCAAAGCCTGCTTGATATTTTCTATCTGGGTGAAAGCGGGTGAGATGGGCATAATTGGCAATAATTAATTGACCCTGAAGGCCCTGAGTCTTCCCTGAGTGATACCTCGTGTGGTGATTAACGAAAGTTAAGCCCTCCTGACTCTGCCCTCAGGGGAACCCTGTGCGGGCAGGTTTGTAGCTCCTACTTCAACGTATGTGCAACTGTATTATTAGGACATCACTCTAAATCTTGACTTTTACTGTCATCCTTACTTCTAAAGGGACAAATTAACTTTAACTAATTTGAGTAAATGCTGATGAAAAAATAATTCTTCCCTGTAATTTTCTAATGTCAAAATTTGTATTGACTGAAAAATTCTTTTTCAGGAGTCTAAAATGATAATTTGAATTTCTAAATATTAATGGCATGTTGTTAAACAATATGATTGATTGAAGCTATCAAAATAGTATTTCACAGCTTTGTTTGAAGAGAAATTTTAAGAATTTCTTTTTATTCCAAAAAATAGTTTTTCTGATACTTGGAAGTCTGTATAAAAAAAATTTATAAAACACAATGACTTTATTACAAGGGGTTAGTGTAAGTGTAGTAAAATCAACCATAGTGTCAAATACTGTATTATATAAAACTAAATATAAAAAAAATATGTTTTCTGTAAAGAATATAAAAACAAGGGCTGGATACAAGTGCTATGTATAAAAGTCAGTTGTATTTCCATATATTAACAATGAACAAACAGAAAAGAAAAACACCACCATACACAATATTGCTAAAATGTAAATACTTAAGAATAAATCTGCAAAAGTTGTGAAGTTTTCTACATTTATAGCTATAAAACATTGCTGAGAAAAAGTAAAGAAGGCATAAACAGAGAAGCATACCATGTTCACAGATTGGAAAACTCAATATTGTTAAAATGCCAGTTATCCCCAAAGCTATCTACAGATGTAATGCAATGGCCCAGTCTTTTTGTTTGGTGGAAATTGAAAAGCTGATTTTAAAACTTATATGCTAGTATAAAGTACCTAGAACGCCTCTGAAAATCTTTAGAATAAGAACAAAGTTGGAGAGCTTATACTACAAAATAGAAAGACTTTCTATAAAGCTATAGTCATTAAGATGGCCTCGTATTGGAGTGATGGGGTTCAAGAATACTACCCCAAAATATGGCACCTTGGCATTTGAGAGCACGGCAGAAGCAGGAAGGCCACTCTCACCTTCCCCTTGCTTTTCTCCCTTGAAACAGGTCATGAGACTTTCCTACAAGAGGTGCCTTCTCTACACCCTAGGGAAGGATCATCCTTATCTCTGAAGACACAGGGACACAGAGAAGAATCTGAACAGATCATGCTAAGGCCTGTTCACTGCCCCCTCCCCAGGTTATTACCATTAGATCATACCCTCCTGATGTAATCATACTTCTCCATAATTACCCACCTCCTCATCAAACCTAAGCATAAAAATACACATTTGCCTATGTTTTGGGGTCTTCATTTTTTTTTATTAAGTATTCCATGTCATGTGAAACATATTAAATTTATGTGCTTTTCTCTTGTCAATCTGTCTTTTGTTATAGGGGCCTCAACCACAAACCTAGTGATGGGGAGGAAAGATTATTTTCCCTGTAGGAGCAAAGAAATATCATTCTAATGGGTACCAATGGAACAGATTCAGGTCCAACAGTACTTCCACACACATATAAGCCATTTTCTGAAACAGGTGCCCCTGCAACTCAGTAGGTAGTGGAGAACTTTCTCAGTACATGTGCCTAGATCAGTTAGATATCTTTAGGAAAAGAAATGAACCTTGATTTCTCCTTTATACCATACACAAAAATCATTTATGGATCATAGTTCTAAGTGCTAAAGGCAAAACAATAAAGCTTCTAGATGAAAATATAAGATAATATCTCCATAATCTTTGAATACATTTTTTCTTAAAAAGAGACATTAAAGTGAATTAACCATGAAAGAAAAGATCAATAAATTGGCCTTTATTAAATTTATTAACTTCTACTGATCAAAGGACACTATTAAGAAATGAAAAGGAAAATCACAGACTGGGAGAAAATATTTGTAAGGCACACATCCAACAAAGAACTGAACTTCTATCTAGAATTTCATAAAGCATGACTACAAACCAGTAAGATAAAAACAGATAATCCAATTAAAATGTTTAAAAGAGCAGAAGAGACATGTTACAGCAGGATATTTAAATATCTAATGTGCATATGAAAAGTTGTTCAACATCATTAGTCATGAGAAAATGCAAATAAGAATGTGATGCTCCCATATGCCCACCACAATGGCAGTTGTGATGCTTATGAAGGAACTGGAATCTCATGCATCGCTGGTGGGAGTGCAGATTGGCATCCTTTGGAAAACTTGCAGGACCTTGTAAAGCTACACATGTGTCTACCCTATGACCTCACAATTTCCCTTCCCCATTTCTTTCTCTCTCCCTCCATGCAAACGCATGTATCCAGAAGAAATGATTATAACAAATGGCACATACAAAAATATTCATTACAGCTTTACTCAACCCGAATATTCATCAACAGAATGGGCAGGTATGTTGTGATATATTTATATGTTTTAATATTAAAAAGCAATAAAAAGAACAAACTACTGCTGTGTGCAATACATAGATAACTTTCATAGATACAAAAGAGTAGGATTCTATTTATTTGAAGGTCAAGAACAAAGAAAACTAATTTGCGGTGCGAAAAGTCAGAATAGTTGTAACCTCTTGGAGGTTACGTGGGAAAGAGCAAGGGGGAGATTTCTGGGGCTGAGTATGTTCCATATCTTGCTCTAGATGGTGGTTACCAGGGCTGTATATATATATGTAAAAAGTCATCAAGATCAATAAAGATGTAAACACTTCACTGTACACATGCAATTTCAAAATCACAAAAACACATAGGAATCAAACAAGCACATAGAAATCAAATCAAGATGATACCACTATGCATATGCCAGAATAATTAAAATGAAGAAGACAGCAGATACCAGGTGTTGAAGAAGGCAAGAAACAACTGAAACTGTCATATATCGAAGGTAGAAGTATAATTGAAACAACTAGCTTGAAAAACCATTCGGTGATACTTGCTAAGACTGAACATAAGCATATCTTATGACCAATAACACTACTTCAGGATATACACTCAGGAGAGATGTTCATCAAATAACTTATACAAAAATGTTTATAGCACTTTTGATTGTTGTTATAAACTGGAAACAACCCAAATGTCCACTGAGAGTATAAAAATAAACTGTGATATATTCATACAGTGGAATATTATAGATCAAGGAGAATGAATGAACTACAGCTATGCACAGTGACAGGAATAAGTAGCACAAAGGATGTTCAACAAAAAGTGTCAAACGCTAAGAGTACACCCTATATGATTACGTTTATAGAAAATTCAAACACAGACAAAACTCATTTACAAGGTTAGAAGTCAGGATAACAGTAATCGTTGGGAGTGAGTAACTACCGTCCTGGCTAGTCACTGACTTTAGGGGGACATTTGATAATATTCTGGTTCTTGATCTGAATGATAGTTGTATGACTATATTCACTTTGTGAAAATTCACCGAGTAATAAATACATGATTTGTGTACTTTCCTGGATGTGTGTATTCTTTAACAAAAAGTTTACTTTAAAAAAATGTAAGGTCTCCTGAGGTACCACATTCTATTTACATTCTATTACTGATTTTAGCTTGATTAATGCAACAGATGTGCTCCTATAATTAATTAAATCATAGTTGTAATCAAAGTCATTTGCTTATTGATTTATGAGATCATTTTGAAGGTATTTTATCTTCATTTGTCATTGACCTTCAACTGACAGAGACCTCAAGCACTTCAGTTTGGGTGACTATTCCTCCATGTTTCTGTCAAAGACTCCTAATGAATGGATAACGCATTAGCAGTAATTCGTTTTAAAAGAATCTTTAAAAAATATTTAAAATAACCTAATTTACCTGTTGAGTAAAGTTGGATTATTATATATTTGTTAATTTTTTTCTAAGCAAAATCTATAGAATCATAAATTAAACTTTCGGTGGCTGGATTAGACAACCGAAATTATATAATTTAACCCTTGTATTATAGAAATGAATGATTTGAGGCTCAAAAAGTTAAGTGACATGCATAAAGCTTGTTATTCATTCATTCATACATGCCAATATTTATTTATTTAATTTACAAATAAATATTGAATATATTTATGGTGTGGAACCTTATGTTTTAAAATATGTATGCATAGTGGAATGGGTAAATGGAATTAACATATGCATTATCTCACATACTGACTTTTTTGTGGTGAGAACACGTAAAATCTACTCTCTTAGCCATTTTTAAGTATATGATACATTATTATTAACTGTAGTCACCATGCTGTACAACAGACCTCTTGAACTTATTCCTCTTAACTGAAATTTTATATCCTTTGACCAGCATCTCCCCAATCTTTCTTCCCTCTATTGTTCCTGGTAACCACCATTCTACTTTCTACTTCCATAACCTTGACTTTTTAAGATTCCACGTGAATGAGATCAAGCGGTATTTGTTTCTCTGCACCTGGCTTATTTCACATAACAATGTCCTCTAGGTTCATCTATGTTGCTGCAGATGATAGAATTTCTTTCTTTTTTTAAGGCTGACTAGTATTCTCTTATGTATATTATATACCATATTTTGTTTATCCGTTCATCCATTGATGGACACTCGGTTTGCTTCCCCATCTTGATTATTGTGAGTAGTACTGTAATAAACCCAGGAAGTGAGGACACGAAAATGCCCAGGAGAGGGTAACCATGGAAAGACCAGTGGAATGGAGTTCCCAGTAGGGCCAAGAGCTTTGGATCACTATTTGGCAACTGTTACAGCAATAATTGTTACAGGCAAGAATCATCAATCTATGCTAATATTAGTGGACAAAATATAATGAGAAACAACATAGTCTCTCTACCTGCAAGACACTTAATTACAAAGAGAAAATATTCACTGTGCTGTGGAAAAACCTGTAGATAACACCTTAACCAAATGATCAAAGTTAACATCTGGAGTAATGGGACAAACCAACATCATGGAGCACCTGAGATGATGAGTGGCGAAGCGTACATCACTTCTGTGGTATTATTTTAAAAAATGTATAACCTGATTTTAATCATGAGGAAATACTGACAAGCCCAAATTGAAGGACATTTGACAAAATAAATGTTCAGTACTCTTTATGTCAAGTTCATAAAAATCAAAGAAAGAATGAAGAACTGTCCCAAATTAGAGGGGACATGACAACTAACTGTATTACGGGATCCCAGATTAAATTCCAGACCAGAAAAAAAATATTAGTGAGACAGCTCATGAAATTTGAATAAGGTCTACTGCATTAATCCCAATTTCCTGGCTTTGATAAGTATGCTTTGGCTAAGATGTTAATACTTAAGAAAGCTGAGTGAAGGATAGGTGGGAACTATTTTTTTTTTTTTTTTTTTACTATTTTTGCAACTTTCTATAAATCTGGAATTATTGCAAATATTAGCTAAAAGCCAAAGAAGGATCATTGGTTTAGGTACTAAAGCGAGCATGGCAGAAACTTAGGAGGCGGTGGTCAGACAGTGGGATGCATGAAAGAGCAGGGTCCTCAGGAAGCTAATGAAGCTTGAATTCCAGGGCCCCTCACTTCTAGGAGTTTATTTTCTGGGAG
Organism: Avahi laniger; assembly: GCA_963575035.1. Taxonomy (NCBI): domain Eukaryota; kingdom Metazoa; phylum Chordata; class Mammalia; order Primates; family Indriidae; genus Avahi; species Avahi laniger. Next base: position 27,415 of record CAUYSK010105782.1, read on the forward strand.
GGGCCTAGCAATATGCTCATAGCTACATATGCTTTTGCAATATTTGTAAAAGCAAACTGTTTTGGCCATGATCAGTTAAGACCACTTTACTGTCTGCCAGTTTAACTTCCTCCCTGCCACACTCGCCCTCTTGTTGGATGGCAGTGGAGTAGCCATGGGTGTTTTTGAGATCTGACCAAGTGAAGTCGAGCTGAGGATACAGTGGGTTTGCTCTTAGTAATTTTACACGTGAGTGCACATGTGCACATGGTTTTCAGTCACGTCTGTGTATTAAATTATTGCTGAAATGGCTGTGGAAGACAAAAGAGCCACTGCAAGAAAAATGAAGAAAAGCTGTTATATTAAAGCAAGAAAGTGAAGGGAATATTCAGAGACTAATTTTAAAATATAGGGTGTTTTGCTGATGATAGATTCTGAAGGACACATCGGAAAGATTTCAGGATTTGGGATGGGTGATAGAAGGGCACAAAAGTAAAGTATGTACGGGGTCCAATGGGACATTAGAGTGCGGGAAATTAAGGTGACATGGGAATCCTTGTAGTGATTGACACAAACAGGGATAAGGCTACAATTAGATTATTTCCAGTGGATTTAAGGAGTGTTGTTAATGACAGAGCCAGTTGTAGAATTTGAGACTTCTGACTGTCTGATAAATCATTTGCTTCTTGATTTATCACTGAGATTAGTGTTTATGCAGTCCATGGGAATATTGAATTATGTTAAATGATTTTATTATTTCACCACACTTTCTGGAATTTCTTATTTTGTTTGTAATTTGACAGGCAGTCTTATTGAATACTTGGAAAAATGAATACTTATGCTTTCAATAATAAACTGAAATTGCTTAAGGATAATCAATGTGATTAATATTTTTGACTAGTGGAACAGTTATATTCCTGTTAATGAAAGGTAAATACACCTGTCCTGTCTGATTTCACAAAATCAATTTCATTTCATAAATCTTAAAACATTCCAGGACAGGAATCTACAGCTTATTGCTATTTCTGTCTGAAGCACTCTATGATCATTTAGAAATGTATTAGCTCTATAGATAACATCTTAAATAAGTTTTAGTCATAGCATTTTACACTGTTTCCAAACATTTGAATTGTGTGATTCTGATTGGTTGTTATTTTATTATTCTATATAAAATTTTAAATCGTTTATTATTACCCAAATTCACCTTTAAGTCCCAAAGTTATCATTTAGGAAGGGTTAATAATAACATAATACATATTTCTGAATTAGTGATTAATTAATGAATTAGCAGTTAATGAGAAGAATGATCTTTTTAATACCATTTCAGATTGTGCAGTTGTTTACAGTTTTTGGTGTCAGAAACTAACAATTGTTTGGAAATATATTTCACCAGCTCAAGGAGCCTTACCAAATCTGTAGAAAAATCATACTCTTCATACCAGTTTCTTCCCATTTAACACATATAAAATGTAGTAGGATTGGAAAAAGTCAAAATATTGAAATCACTATTAAAAAGAAGAAAAAACTTTATGTTCTTCGAGGACTATCCAAGGGAATAAATAAAAGTTATAAATGTATTTTATTCCACTGCCAGGAAAGTCTTTTACATGAACACATTGTTTATCAGGAGGATTTGGTTAAGAGGCGTTCAGTTCCCTACTGCTGCTGTAACAAATTTTCACATTTCGTGGCTTAAAGCAACATAAATTTATTTTCTTGTAATGCTGGAGGTCAGAAATCAAAAATGGGTTGGCAGGATTACACTTCTGAAGGCTATAGGTGATAATTCATTTTTCATTTTCTTGTTTTTTTCCAGCTTCTTGAGGCTGCCTGCATTTCTCATCTTAGGGTCCCACGGCGCTATGACCTCTGCTTGCATTGTCACCGGGCATTCTCTGCCTGCGACCCTCCAGCCCCGTCTGACAAGGTCTCTTGTGAGCACATTGGGCCCTTCAAGTCAGGCAGAGTAATCTCCTCATCTCAAGAGTCTTAACTAAATCACACCTACAAAATCTCTTTTGTCATGTGAAGTAACATTCACAGGTCCAGGGATTAGGACATGGATGTCTGTGGGGGCTGAATAATGATTCAGTCTACCACAAGTTCTAACATATTTCTATTTTCAGTTATTTACAGGAGAAGATGGTATGCAGTTATCCACAAGATAACCACTGACATTTCATTACTTGTATTTTCCTCTCTGACATCAGATTTAAAATTATCATCTTAGTCACTTCTGACAATAGGGTAATTTCCACAATAGCGAATTTGCTATTTTGTTAACATAGTATCATAAAGCTCTATGTTAAAGCAAATGATTGGGGGATGAGATGATGATTCTAGGATTCCTTGGTCCTTCAGGGCTCCACACCATGAAGAGTGTCCTGAACTGAATGAACATTGTACTTGATGAAGACAATGCTTGAAAAGTTGGCTGAAAATTCTTTTAAGAAGTGTGAAATCCATAGCTTTTATACTAATGCTGCTGTCAGAAGAGTGGTCCCCAATCTTTTTGACAACAGGGACCAGTTTCATGGAAGACAATTTTTCCATGGACCGGAGGTGGGGGCAGGGAATGATTTCAGGATGATTCAAGCATATTACATTTATTGTGCAAACCTCTCTGCTAATGATAATCTGTATTTGCAGCCGCTCCCCAGCGCTAGCATCACGGTCTCAGCTCCACTTCAGATCATCAGGCATCAGATTCTCATAAGGAGCACAACCTAGATCCCTCGTATGCGTAGTTCACAATAGGGTTTGCAGTCCTGTGAGAATGCTCTGATCTGTTGCTGATTTGACAGGAGGTGGAGCTTATGTGGTGATGTGAGCGATGGGGAGCGGCTGTAAATGCAGATGAAGCTTCACTCGCTCGCCTGCCGCTCACCTCCTGCTGTGTGGTCCAGTTCCTAACAGGCCATGGACTGGTACTGGTCCACTGCCTGGGGGCTGGGGGCTGCAGTGTTAGAATTATGAGTGTATCATCTATACAAAATTACTGTCTGATCATATGGGTTAGTAGGTCAAGACAAATACCTCACTGAGAAGAGACAGATGGAAAAGTTAAGTTCAATGCATGTGTTAAGAATGATGGGCTGCCAAAAATAGTTATTGGATGCTGAGCTTGCTCAAATAAAATATCCTTTATCTCAAGAAAAATAATTCTGCCAAACTTGAACCTGATCATTCAATAGAATATTGCATTCTGTTCTGAGTGCTATATTTTTACAAGGAATATTTAAAAAATGGAGGAACATTTGAGGGGGAAGGCAGCAGAAAAATGAAGTAATCAAGTCATGTGAATGATCTAAAGACATTTCGTATGTAGAAAACTAGTGGATTTTTGAGAAAGATATGATAGCTCTTTAGAAATATGTGAAGTCTGAAAGGGTATGATTAAGGGGAAAAGAGAGATTGATGGGAAGTCAAACTCAGGGGAGATAGATCGTGCCTGTATAAAAAACCACAGAACTGAAGCTCAGAATTGTCTTTACATTGGTATGAGTTTGAATTGTTGAATTTAATTCCTAAAGTTTCCTTCAAATTCCAGAAATTTAATGTGAGACTGTTCAAAATAATTCTTACTTGATGTAAATATGAAGTGAACAGGTTGTACTGTATTTGAGAAATATTCCAAAACATTGATGGATGCAACAACTGATTTATTTAACATCTATCAAGTAGACAAACATCCAGAATATTTCTTAGAGCTAAGCAGATAAATATAGGTTAGAGATAAAAAAGTTTTAGTTATATTCCTAAGTAGGAGATTGATTTCCTAGTGCTTCATGATTATTGAGGCAGACATTTCACAGTTTGTGAAAATTACAATTATGACTGACTTTGAGGAATTTTCAGCCTCAAATGATGACATAGATGTGTATAATGTAAAAGCTAAATTGATGTAGGCCATCAAATCTGTCAGCCATTTATTATTAGTGTCTACGGAGAAGTTAGCTCTTTGAATGCAATACGGCTAATGCCTGGAGATTTTCTTTCAGTGCTTTTTGTATATACCTCTCTTATTGCATTGTACTGTAACAACTGTTTGGATTCCTGTTATATTGACTGCATTACAAATTCTGCGAAGGCAGAAATGTACCTTTCTCTTCTTTTATCTACATTCCCTCACCTAATGCTTGGTAGAAAACTGGATTCAGGAAATGTTGATTAAGTTAGAGCATATACAGATAATTCAACATTGACAAACTCGTGGTTGATTTTATTTGGATTAAACGGTGTTATGACAGAAGCTGTTGAGACTTTCCTCCTGAATGGATGTTCCACTCTTTGCTATTAGAACTTCAGTCTTTCATGTCAGAGATCAAAGGATGAAATGCCTGTAGCAACTCGGTCTAAAAACCAAGGAGAAATGAAAACTGGGCTAGACCGGGGAGAGCATCCCCGGCCCCAGTAAGAGGGTTCCAAGAGGCTCAGCTCCAGCTCACTGTTGCCACAAGGGACAGTGTAGCCAGATATTCCAGGTTTTCAAGTGAAAGTGGAAATCTGGACTTTTCTGTAACATTTTCCATTATTTAAATATTGGCCACTGTGTGGCTATACAAACGTGCCTTTGAGCCATGTTTCATATGCAGGCAGCCTGTTTGTCAGCTCTGCTTTTAGGCCTTGAAGCCTTTTCCTATTTGCTGGAGAGAAAACGCTGTAGACGAGAAGCGTAGCATGAATAACGCTGAGCAAAGATGTGCTAAGTGCAGAGAGCACATGGGAAATGGCCGGAGGTGAATCCGGAGTGTAGTCAGTCATTCTGGGGAGAGCTACGTTAGACTAATTATTAAGTTTAGGACTAGCTTGCCTGAAAAGAGAACTGAAATTGAGCAGTTTCACACACATAGAGGGGTCGTGGGGATGCTTGTCTTGACCAGGGTAGAGATGAGGACCACAGAAATAGGGAAGAGGAAAGCTAGCTGTTCCATGAGAACCTAGTGCCGGGCAGGAGATGGCATTGGGTAGCCTGGTCCTGAGAGCCAGGGAGGAGCAGTCAAGGGCGTGGCTGGTCTCCCAGCTGGTAGGGCGACCACAGCAATGGGGCGCTTGGCCCTTAAATGCTAGGAGCTGAGCCCAGGCAGGCGGGCTGTGGCCTGGGTGGGTTATGAAACCCATGGCAGTCATGGAGGTGGATTTAAAAGTAGTTTCCTGTGAAACTGCTACTCTCCAAGTGGCATTCAGGGTGTGGAAACGAAACAGAGCATCACTGCTAGGACTAGTGTAAAAAACTAAGAAAATAAAAGAAAGAAAAAAATGAGTTGTAAGAAAAATATAAGAATCTCTTTCACCCAGGTAGCCACAAAAGGGTAGTCCTGCAGGTCTGGGTAGGCGGCCCCAGAAGTTTCTACTGGACAGCTGCTTTGGCTGGAAAGCAAGTAGGCTACTGAACATCCCATTTCCTATGCAATACCAAAGTATAAAGTCTTTTCTGTGCACTGATCATGACAATTGTTAGAATCAGGGCACCAAGAGTAGCTCCCCTTGTCTGAAAAGATTTTTATGATGTTTTGACAAATAATGTAAGTCACGTAATGATGGAGTAATGTCATAAAATCATTTAAGAGAATTATATATTAAGAAAGAATATACTTGTGTTTTGGAACTCTAGAACAATTCAGCATGACTTCTAGAGACACAGATTTCACATTTTCTCAGCAAATGGATGATTTTCAGGGAACGAAAGATTATAGAACTATCTTTTGTTTATATAAAGTCTGATCTGTACTCTTATTATATTTAAGCAATAATAGTATATTTTATCAACCATTTCACTGTAAGGTGCTTTATTAACACTCTTCATATGTTGGCAGCTGTATATCTAAGTCACCTTCACCACCCACAAAACACATGTGTATGGGGAAAAAAAAATGATTAGCAAGTTAATGAAGCAATAGGGCACACAGGTTAGAGGTCATAGTGGTGGTAGGACATTATTGCTGAATGTTATATGTGCACACAGCTCTCAGGGAGGTCTTCGGCTCATGATAACGCTGCTTTAAGAATACAAGTGTCACTGCAGTTGAGACAATTCTTCTTTGAGAAATTTCAGTGCTAGTCAGCCACATTGGAGACTATTCCTCGAATTAATTAAGAAAGAGCTAAGAGAATTCATACTTCACAGCTCTTTCTTTAAAAAAAATATTTTTAATTATTATGGGTAAATAATACTTGTATATCTTTATAGGGTGCATGTGATGTTTTGATACAGGCAGACAATGTGGATTAATCAAATCAGGGTAATTGGGGTATCCATCACCTTAGGCATTTATCATTTCTCTATGTTAGGAACATTCCAATTCCAGTCTCTTAGTTATTTTAAAATATACCCTAACTTATTGTTGATTATAGTCCCATTGTTGTGCTATTGGATATCATTCATTTTATCCAACTATCTAACGACATTTTTGTACCCATTTGCTATCCCCATTTGTCCCCCCGCTTCCTGCTACCGTTCCAGCCCCTGGTAACTGCCATTTTACCCTCTGTCTCCAACATGTCAATCCTTGTCAGTATTTAACTCCCACATATGAGTGAGAACATGCGAGATTTGTCTTTCCCACAGCTCTTGTTTTCGGCCAACATTCTACAAATCAGATTTTTCTGGAAATGACATACATACAGTGTAGTTTTTTTTTTTCATTGAGAAAAGATACTCGTATCTTTCACTGTGAAAGTACCTCTTGAGCATTTTTCTTCCTTAAGGTGGTCGTGATTATACTATACAAAAAAATAACTTCATCTTGAGGTTTTGGACAGTTTTCGAAAAGTCATTACCCATGAGGTATACTTTTTGTGTCTTGATCTTAAAATATGGGACATACTTCCTTCCAGTCCTGTCTGGTTTTGTCCATCTGCTCATAGGCATGTTTGTGAGTGTGTCTCGCAATAATAACAAAATGGGAAACCCATAGCATGTACGTTCGCATACTATTTTACTGTGCATTAACATAAGCATTTTCGTGTCATTAAATATTTTCAAAACATGAATGTTACCGGCTGTATAGTTCCATCATATGAATGCCATATATTTCCAGGTACTTAAAACATTGATTGAGACTTACGATGGTAAGTCAGTTATGAATTATGGCTTCTGGTATGTTTTGTTTCATCTCTGTGGTACTTTTTAAAAGCTGTATTTCCTTCTCAAACTACCTATCCTTCGCGTATGTAGACACGTACATTGTTCGTATGGTGCAATAACAAGAACAGATCCCCCAGGAGTCCAAGTAGGGACTCTTGAAAACAAATCACACTCGTTTTTCTTCACAAAAACATCATTACCCACACATGACTTTTAAAAGAAGAGTTTTCCTGGAATTTTACTTTGAGGATTGAAAGACTTGAATAGATATGGTTTGTTCTTAGCAGGTTGGTTAGGACTATAACATTCAGAGAAGAAAAGAAAGTAGTTAAATAGTCATATCAATATTTAGAAAAATACAGGAACTGATACTAGAATATTAGAAAATTTGGTCTTTTCCCATATCTTGAAAACATAAAAAAATTACTGCATATTCAAAAAAGTAAAAAACTGTGTTTTATTGCAATCAGTACTTGTTAGATGTCTAAAGAATTTTATGTTTTCCTTTGGTTGATGTTTCATTTACATAATGACTCTATGCAATTGTCAATTATATTTTCATTCAGTTTATATATATATATATTGCATCTCTATATATTATTGCAATCAGTATTTGTTAGTTTTCTAAAGAATTTTGTGTTCTGTTGGCCAATGATACTTTACATAATTACTTTACTCAAATACCAGCTATATTTTCTATGTAGTGTATATATGTGTATATTATGCATTTCCATGAAACTGTCTTATTTTTATATAATTAGAAGAAACCTGTCTTACTGAGTTGGGAGAAGAAAGGAAAAGTGATTAAAGGGAATACTACTTTTCAAAATGGAGCTATATGAAAGCATAAAAATAAACTGAATAAAAGAAAAGATAAAGACTGGATGGCTGTCTTAAATGCAGATTGCCATGGAGATAATGGCTGTTTCCGGGCTCAGAGACAGAACCGTTGAGAAGCAGATTTTCCCCCTCCAGCTTCTATGGCAGCGTGGCTGGCGGAGACGCAGGTGCATTATCAGCTTGCTAATACTGCCCCGGAGCGCCCGATGGAGGTAATTATGATTTCTTGTAGGAAAAGTGCTCTAGAGATGATCTGTTTTGTAAAGATAAAATGTACATTTATGTCCTTACACGATATGACCTTGGCTTTGAAGTTGAGATTTCTTAGGTACTTTCAGTGGAAAACAGTCTCACTTGGGTTTGATTCTTTGACCTCAGGTCCCAGGCTTTCATTTCTTATTTTGGTTTGTTGAGTCTTTTTAGTTATTTAACGATTAGACTTTCTCTTTTTAGATGTGCTAAAAACATGAAGAAGACCGACAGTAAACTGGATTGAGAAAATGTTACACTATTTGCAGATTTTTTTTTTTAAACAACTTCCTGTTTGGGGGGAAATTTCAGTGATGAAACAAATTATAACTCAGGAGGATGTGCCAACATCAGTAATGTTCTTGAACACTGCATGCTCTAGTTGAGTGCAGAAAATCATGTGTTATGCGAAGATAAGATGGCCAGGGAAGGAGAAGGTCTTACAGCATACTGCTAATAACCATCCCAGAGGGAGTAATTTTAAATGATTTCCTAATGTGACAAGTATATTTTTAATGATTTTCTCTTTCTGAATCCATAAAACACAAGTCCTGGGGTGTCATAATAAATACAGCCGGAGCTAAAATTTGATTTCCCAGGTGCACAGGTTTTATTTAATACGAAATGTTTTACATTAGCATCACAATCCCCACTGCTCAGGCTTCACTTACATCCACACCTATAGGGAACATAAACAACCTTTTAATTGACACGATAATCTGTCACAGCTTGGGGGAGGTGGAAGCAGCAGAGGCTTAAGGTTAAAATGCCCCAAGTTTAATGTTGGTAACTGTTGAATTTCAAATTTTGTACTTTTTAATCACAGACAAAAATGTAATTAGAAATTTTAATTAAATAGAAAGGTAATAGAAGTTGATTATCACATAGAGGGTAAAGTCTCAAAATACATTTTACTTTAATAGTCTTTTGAATTCAAAAGAATATTATCTAGTCTTTTAAATTCAAGAGTATTATCTTTTGAATTTAAAAGAGTATTAATGATTAATAATTTCATAATCTCATACCTAAATTCAAGTCATATATCCACATTAGAAAGTCTGTGTTTTTAAGTGTTATAAGACTAACAAAATCTGTTCATTTTTTTTTTAGTGATATAAAATGCTTGCCCATAAATAGTAAATTTATTCTTTTAGGAATCTTCAAAAATCCATCACATTCGACTCTTGTAGAAAAGTAAATGTTATTTTTTCCCCCATACTGAACAGTTTGTTTCTCTTGGGTCACCACTAAAAGTTAAAACAGAATAAAACAAAACACACAGGAAGACACAGACACACACAGATAGACACACACACACACAGCTGTACTAACAGCAAGATTGTACATGAAGCAGTGATTTTTTTAGAGGACGGATGTGTTTGTGTGTTTGGATAGACATTGGGTAGATCAAAAAGACCACATTCCTAGAGTGTATGTAAGAATCTTTGTGGCATATATGAGGTTAGGGGGAAAATTATCTTGTGCACTCAAGGTCCGTGATATTAGAAAAATGGATTACAAAGCAGTTTTTTTTTTTAATTAAAGGATCTTAAAAATCCTTTAATATCCATTAAAAATTTCCAAGAAAGCTTTATATTTTCTGCTCAGGAAAATATAAAAAAGCTTGCCTGGCTATGGAATCTTTGTTTTTAAGAGGGTCTTGCAGCACTACTATTCCAAAAACGTCACTTTGGAAGCCACTGTCTGCAACAAGGAACGATATTAACTGCGAGTCCTTGAAGAAAGGTGTTCACAAGAGATGCTGACAGCGCACACATTCAGAGGGACACCGTTTTCATCTTGCCAGCAGCCATGAGACTTAATTCTTCGACAAAGAAGCATCATCAGTTTGGCTCAAGAAAGGGCCAGGGCAAGAAGTCAAGTTTTTGAAATGACTTCTCAAAGAGAGGAGAAACAATCCCTCAACTTGACAGAATAAATCAGAATATGATGAATAAGCTATTTTATGGCAGAGTTAATATGTAAATATTTCTTCTGTATTATAAAATTTTAATTGTTCCTTTCCACATGTTTACCTGCAGCACAATTTTAATATGTAATAGATAATTTAGCCCAGGGTTGAATATTTTGAGGAAGAAGACATCAGTGGGACTTGAAAACAATTTTCGAAAGATTGCGATCGGTTTGCATTCATGTGTAGGCTTCCTTATTCCAAAAGGTTTGAAACAATTCGCACAAATATACACTAAAAGGCAAAATGTTAGCAATAAAAGTGAATGGCAAATATACATATAAAAGAATCCTGATGTTGATTTGATTATACTAATAAACTAAAGCACAAGAAACTGATTAAAATGTCAGGGAAGTAAAAGAAAAGAATCAAAAGATATAAGACAAATACAGAGTTACAAGGCACATAAAAGAGTTCTTTCAGTTGTCCCTGTAGTGTAGTGTAGCATATGTAGTACATTTTTCTTTATTTCAGAGAGCACTGCACAATAAGAAATGCTTACAAGGGAAACAAGATGATGGTTACAGAACAATGGAGTCAATAGTGAATCAGAGTGTACTAAAAATACTATTGTGTGAACTAATGGCATTTATTTGTGGTGCAGTAGATACTTGGTGCCCACAATGTTTGTCTTCCCTTCTTGAGAAACGCCTTTTCATACCCTAAGAATAGACCTCTGGAGCCACTGTTAGAACTCCATGGATTTTGGATCCAATCTGAGTTGGATGCTCTCTTCTAGGAATTTGAAATTGAGGTTCCCAGAAGTAATTAATCTCTACAGATTACCTACATGTAGGTTGCTCAGAGGCTGTGGGAGAGCATTTTTTGCTGGTGGATAGAGAAGCAGAGAAAGATAGATCAATCCAAGGAAAAGAATAAAGCAGTTGTACCCTTAGAGACAGAAATGAGAAGTTATGAGATCCTACAGAAAAAGAAGGCATCTTTTCTTATGGTATTATGTAAAATTTTTTTACATTTGATTGTACATCTCACATTTTGGGTCCAAGAAACGCTCTACACTTATTGATTTATTTATTTTTGCTTAAGCTAAAGAGTTTGTATGTTCTTATAGACAAAGGGGTGCTGATTAACACGGTGATACATGCAAAGTCTTAAATGGAAATCACATTTTAGGTTACACTGGCTGGTTCTTGCAGTAGAACAGCACAGCCCTGTATCTTAGACATTTTGGAGACATTATCCTAAACTCTTTCGATTCCATGATTAAATGGAAGCAATTTTGCACTAGATAAAGTAAAATACATGCAAAAATATAATTGACAGGTAAGATATCACATGAATAAAATTTGAGAAATAATGGTACTGTAAGAATTGATGAAATGAAAACCTGGCCTAAGCTGGACCCAGGCCCAGTTTGAAATAATGAAAAAAAAAACCTTCTGGACTTGACTCCACTTCACACACAATGTGAGAACAAAGCAAGGCGTTATCTGAATGGACAAGCCTGGAAGACACACCGCCTTTCATTTTTGCCATGGTAGAATGCCAGCCAAGAATTAGATTTCTTGCAAGACAATTGGAAAATTAGTTGTGTTTTCCACAGGAAAAAGAAGAAAAGAGCTGAATGAAAACACACTGACTGGATAGATTACAAAATATACCCTTAAGTTTGTTCTTTTTAGTAATTACATTATGTTATTCTGTGTCTTGGTTGCTGCCTTTAGCATTAACATTCATATCATTTTACAAAACATAGTCTTCTGGCTTGTAGATGGTTCTTATTTCATCTCATCTCTAGCATCTGGTCCGCCTCCTCTCCCTCTCTTCTACCTTTCCTTCCTTCCTTCTTCCATTTTTCTTTTTTCCTTTTATTAAAATTATATATATCTAGTTAAATTATATGCACATGTAATTTAAAGAACAAATAGTTCTATAAGATCTGTTAAGGAAAACATCAGTTCAGAGAGCTTCCATTCTCTTTCCCCTGATGCAATTCTTCTTAACTTTTTTAGTTGGTTCTTTGAATGTTTATCTCCATAGCTCCACATACCCTGCTTGCATCGATACGTCTTCATTTTTCCGTTTTGTGCATTGATTGCCGACTGTGAAGGATGAGGATTCATTCAGCTTTCATCCTTCTTGTTTCTCCCCCACCGCCCCACACACTTCTCATTCTATTTTATCTTTTTGATTATGTTGCAGCATAGTTTTAGTCGGAGTCCTGAGTGTTTACATCATTATCATTAAGCTGTAAATTCAGTCGTGTAGTGACCTAGGATTACTTTTTCTCTCTTACGAAACTTTTCTCTCTCTTTTTTCTTTTTTCTTTTTGGTGTGGATGTAATTTTTGTTAATTTAGCTTTCTAGGTACATATTACAGTTCAACCTTAAACTCTTTGCCGATTGTCTGGGTCTCCTCGCCGTGAGATGAATCTTGAAGAAACCTCTTCTCTGTCTTCAGACCACATCCCCCTGGGCCGGCTTCTTTAGTACCTGACACACAACTGTCCTCCTGGCATTTCTTTTTACTCTCATTTGGGATTTCTTTGGACTGTGTCCTTAGCAGGTTCTCCTGTTCCTGTTAGTGTCTCATGCATACCTTTTTTTTTTTCTTCCTAGTTTCAGAGGAACACTTTATTCAGTAGCATTATGGAAAAATATTTGTGGAAGATAAATTTGCAGGTCTGGAAATGTCTCGATCTCATTTTTAGAGTGGACAGATAATTGGTATAGAATTTTAAGTTGGGAGATAATTTTTCTTTAGAATGATTTTCTAGCTTCTAATGTTGAGAAATCTAAAAATATCTCTTCATCCTTTCTATGTGATCCATTTTTTTCTACGAAAACTTACATAACTTTCTTTTTTGTTCTGTTACTGAAATTTTAAAATGATATGTCTCGAAGCAGGTCTGTTTTTACCCATTGTGTTGGACATTGGATGGGATCTTTTAATTTGGAAATTTTGGTTGTGGAAAATTCTCTTGAATTATTTTATTTATGGTGTTTTTCTCTTTATTTTCTCTTTCTTGAGCTCCTGTTACTGGGATGTTAGGAAAACCGGACTATTCTTATAATTATCTTTTTCTTTTCATTTCTTCTTTCCTTTTTTTTTTTAAACTCTAATTTCATGGGAGATTTAATCCTTTTTTAAAACCTTTCACTGGCTTTGGCATTTTAGCCATCCTGTTTTTAATTTCTAGGTTATCCTTTTTGCTCTCTGGACATTTCTTTTTGTGGCATCTTATTCTTATTTCTTTTGTAAAATATGTTTTATTGTCTTTCACTTGCAGATGCTAGAGATAGTTTTTAGCTTGAGTGTTTGAGTGTTTGAAGTCTTATTCTCTTGATTAATCCTTCAATTTTTAAAAATAAATATTATTTTAGTCTTTTTTTTTTTTTGTCGTGTATTTTCCTGGCTTTGGTACCAAGATGATATTGGCTTTATAGAATGAGTTGGGGAGGATTTCCTCCTTTTCAAAGTTATGGAACAATTTCTGCAGGGGTACCAGCTCTTCTTTGTAGCAAGACAAAAAGAACGAAATAACGGAAACATTTAGAAATTTTTCTAAGAGTGGTATATAGGGTGATTTATTTAAAATAATCTTCACCCTTTGAAAATGTACTATAAGTACCTCCAAGTTTGATCTGTTTAAATACATTTCTTCTCTGTATATTGAATAGAAACAAGTAAGCTTCGTGTCAATGAATCATTCCACATGGTAAAAAATAACAAAACCAAACCCTTTTTATGCCGGGAGTTTCTCCCCTTCCCTTCTTTAATCCTTTCTGTGTGTTGTGCATATATTATTATATTGTGTAGTTAATTTTAGCAAAGTTTACATAAACCATGAACAGTCCTGGTAACTTTTCTTTAGTAAATGTACAATAAAAACATGAACACTGTTACAGTGCCTTTGAGAAACAAAAATAAAAGACCCAAAGTAATGCATGTCATTATGAAAGGAAAAGGCAGCTTTGAAGATGCCTGTGAAACGTTGGAAACCACAGTTCACATATGTCTCCTGGAAAGTAGTAATAATTGCCTGTACACAGAAGAAAGGCTTTTTTCTTTCTAATGACATAGACCTTTGAAGAAAAGATTTCCTTTGACATATGCATTTCATAGTATTTACTAATGAAAAGAAAGGTGACGCTCACACGGCTAGTCTCATCCAAAGTATGTCTACACACACTCCAGGATGTTGTTATGTTACCTGACAGTCATTAAATCTTGCAACTTCACTTCAGGGAGCAAATAACCAAACGCTTACAAAAAACAAAGCTGACAGAAAATACCCAGAGCAACCTGAAGAAGGTTATGCCTCGATAACTCGGCTAAGTTTTTTGAGATATCATACTGTTGCATTAGACTTAGACTTGGATTTTACATATTTTAAAAGCATGTGACAATGTTCCAAATCAGTGATTCTTGCCAAAGCTATGAAGGTGTATTGCAAAAATGTAAAATTAGTTATCGTTCTGAAAAACGTGGCTAAGAGAGAGGAAATCAATATTAACATAACAGCCATACCGATGGGGAAGACCTCCTTGCCTTGGTTATTTCAGAAAGAATGAAGGGGCAGACAGAATGAAAAGACATTCATCTGTGCAGCTAAATGACCAGGATGAAGAGTGAAGGTTTTCTGGTGGAGCCCTGTGTGTGCGCCCACGCACATTTTCATCCGTGACTCAGAAGTGAAGCGATACGGCTGCCCGTCCACCTGGCGTCAAGGGCAGGGGACGTGGGGCGCATGGCATTCTTTTCCTATGGGGACTGGATTATTGAAGAGGAAAACTGCTGTTACGATTATGTCAACAACATTCTGAAGAAGTCAGGACCAAGTAAGAAGAAAAATAAATGAGTGTTATAAAAATCAAAACAACTTCCATTTAGTTATAACAAAGAGGATTGAGTGTTGAGTTAAATCAAGAATATTTTCTTCACTGTCTATGAAACACAATAAATCTCATTTAAAAATATTTTAAATGTTTTAAAATGAGATCAGTTGTGTTCCGTTTTATGAGACTCATTTCCAAATGTCCAAATCTTTATAAAAGGTCAGAAGTAGATGTGATCAGTTATGGGCAGAGGGTAGTAGCAGAGAACTCTTCTTATATTTAAAGTTTGACCCATATTCAGCCAAAAATGTAGGTATTTCATATTTTTAAGCTATTTAACTCTTTTCCATAAGTACATCTTTTAGGTATTTATTTGTTTAAAGAAATGAAGGCAATAATCTCAGTTGTTACCTGGTGGTACCTGTGTGGATTTATTAAAGCATCAGAAATTGTCTAAATTGAGTAATTATCTTGCTTTTCAGAATCGCTGATTATTTTAGATCCTTATATCTAATTAAAAGGCCTGCCAAAATGAGTTTGAATGTAAGAGGTTAAATGGCTTTGCCATGGAGATTATAAATCAGACTGAGTTGTTATATACTGTATTTTCAATTTTACTCAAGCGATTCATAACCATTGCTAGGCATGTAGGAGTTATGGACTCAATTTATAGTATACACATTCTTGCCATACATCATAAAACTAATTGTACAGAGCAGTGTCATAAATAGAATGAAGCTCATTGCTTTCACTTCGAGGAGAACTTAATAGACAGAAAGAACATCTTCAGTTTATAAAATTAGCTTAATTTGCACAGGGTGGTAGACTTGGGAGTAAGAAGCCCAATGGTTAAAAAAAAACAAACTGTGGTCTCATTTTGGCAAGTAAAGCAAATTGTTTTTTTGGTGTGTTTCCCCAGGCTTATCTCATGGGGACATTGATAGGAGAGCTCTTATAATTGGTAAAAAGGCATTACTGGATGCAGCAAAAGAGGTTAATTTTTAATGAAAGAGCAAAACAATAAAAGATATATAAAGTCAAAAGAGCAGCAGCACGTTTCACCTTCTCTAATGATGGAGAAGAATTTTTCTCACTGTGAAATACTAGCCTAGCATTTTTTTAAAAAAATATTATCTGCTTTATTAACAGCATGCGTTTGGGATCTTTGCAATACTTCGATTAACACAATTTCAGCAGGTGCGCTAATAGCCCAGCCTCCAAAGTCATGTGCCTTGTAGCTGAAAGGCATATAAACAGGGAGGCTAAAAGTCTCTTCCAGGGGTCATTGTGGTGAGGACACTCTGCGCACTGATTGGAACATGCCTAAGGAATGAGCCTCTCATTTGCAATTTGGAAAGCATACATTCCTTCTGGAATACATTTTTTTTTTTTTTAACTTTCTGCTCACGGTTGACCTCACCTTTTTTGTTTAACCAAACCCATTAATCAAACATATCCCAGAGGTGGCTAATGATCTTTTAGAATTCTAATAGAAGCAGAAAGTCAAGGACAGTACAAATTGATTCCCGTCACCCACCTTATTAGGCTTACGACGCTGCCAGTGCTTCCTTATCTTTTAAGAGTAGCAGCCGATCTGGCTAGCAGAGGGCTGCTGTCAGAGCAGTGCGAAGGATTTTCTGTACCTGTCTACAGTTTCAACAATCCAAATGGTTCTGTTTCCTAGAAAGTAGTTTGACACAAATCTTTTCTGAATAAATTATCATCAAATTTTCCTTTCTAATATTTGAAGACACTTGCTTATATGCATCAAATGACACAATACACGACATTTATGTCATTGTGAAAAATCCCTTTTTTCTATAAGACCTCAATTTTAACAATTCATGTTATTTTTTCTGTGCTAAAATTTTTATATGGCAATTACTTGTTAAGTACAGGAAAAAGAAAAAAAGTACAAGTTCTTGGGAATGCTTGGTGAATGTCTGAACTGCTCTGATGGACTACTGGTCTAGCTCAGCTCTGTAGTTGCAGATTTGGAGCCTCAGAATCTAGCTCTTCAATAGACGCCAAAAAATGAATATACTGCAATATACAAAGACAACTTTTTCTATAGACCCCTTTACCGACAGCCTCTGTAGTCTACGTATCACTCCATTACATAGTTAAGCAGAATACCAGAGAGACTGGGTATGAGGGAGAGAAAGAGAGAGCGAGAGAGAGAGAGAAAGAGACAGACAGACAGACAGACAGACAGACAGACAGCTGTGGGAGAGGACAAACATTCAGTGGTCTTACAAGAGATAGACAATCTCGGTTTCTGCCCAATGTGGAACATCCATTTCCAGTTCAAACCTAATCAAAGGGGAGTGCTAGAGAGAAATATATTCTTTGCAACTGGAACAAAAGTCCTTTAGAGAGACTCCAGCTTAGTTGAAAATAAACTCTGATAAACCTGCTGTAGAGAGAAATGGGTCTCAGGCTTGATCCTGGTTTTCCAGTAAAAGAGAGAAGCTACTAGGAAAAGTAAAATAGCAGAGTGTGATGTGGGTTGTGGGGGGAAATGTGGCCAAGATGAAATTTATCCCTAGCTTGGGCTATATTATGTCATTTTTAGCACAATGTTTAAGTATTCTAAAAATATGATGCTCCCAACCCTAAGCATAGCATAATAATTATAAATTCTAAAAACACATTTTGTGAAAATATTCATCATAGGGTTTTTCTTTTTCTACATTTCTGTGATCTTATTTAAATGTAAATTAGATCATGTCTTATGGTTCCCTTCAAAATTGCCTTCTGAGACTTCTTATGACATCTAGAATAAAATCGGAGTTTCTGCCTATGCTTTTTACTTTTTAAATTTTTTAATTAATTTATTTTATTT
>CAUYSK010105789.1:0-25844 GCA_963575035.1 Avahi laniger
GGGTCTGTGTCCCCTCCACTTGATCTAGGCTGGTCTGGGACTGTTACCAGTAATATATGGTGGAAGCGATACTAGGTCAGTCCTAGGTCTAGCTTTTAAGAGTTCTGGAAGTTTCTGCTGCTTTCCTCATGGAACCCTGAGCCACCATGTAAGCAGTCAACTATCCTGCTGGAGGTACCATGTAGAGAAGCCCTGATACTACATTGGAAGAGAGAAGAACCCAGCTGAGCCTTCCCTTCCAGCTATTTTTGTCCCATCTGTAGTACAGTCCTGGGAAGATCCACATGAAGTTGGGTGCGAGTGGCGCCTGCTGTGGACGGAACTTTTGTGTTCCCCAGAATTCACATGTTGCAGCCCTAATCCCTAATGCGATAGAATTTGGAGGTAGGGCATTTGGGAGGCAATTTGGTCATGATGATGCTGCCCTCAGAAATGGGAATAGTTCCTATATGAGAAAAGACACGAGGGAAGTGATCTCCTCCTTCTCTATGTGAGGACACAGAAAGAAGGTGGTCCTTGTCTGAGCACCCAGGCTGTGGCATTTTGTTACAGCAGCCCAAGCTGACTAAGACCACGGTTCTACAAGATTTCTCACCTAACCCCACTGTAACCATGTCCTGTTTGATGAAAGACATAATGCTTAAGCCTTATGTGTTCAGAAACTAAGTTCAAGGAATATTAATGTGTTCTTATTCTAATTTCTCTCAGGCAAGACTTTCCTTGAAACCCCTGGCTTTTCTTAACTTCCCACTCTAATTGGAAATATTGGAGGGAAGCGCTAGGTTTGTGTAGTTCAGCCTTTTCTGCCATTCATTATTTTGTATAGCAGCTGCTTGCAGGAAGCACACGATTTGGTTTGCTTCTCTGCGCCATGAGCAGGAAGGCCTGAGTTTGTTCCTCTGGTAGAGAATTCTCATTCTGGGATTCTGTGCTGAAGCCCATTGCTGATGCGTGAATGCTTTGCATCCTCCCCTTCAGCTTTTATGAGTAACGGAGCTGATGTTTCGATCTCTAACTGCTTGTTCTACGTGTTTTTCTCAATTGATCCTAAACTCTTGAGAAGAAAAGGGGTGTTAGATATTGACCCATCAAACAAAAATATCTACGTACATTTGTCTAGTCCCACCTGCTTAACTACTAAAGTGAAAATAAAGGTACACAAGGAAGGTGGGGTTTAGAAAGAGCACATGAGAAAAAAGATCTTTCTGTTCATTTTAATTATGCGCCCTCCAGAATGCTGATGCAATTTTAGTCCTTTAGTAGAATTGAATCATCTAGAAAATGTTCTTTGTACTGGTCATTTCACAGAACTATTCTTGCTAGACTCACTGGTGATACATTCTAAGAGGTGACTGGTTTAACTGGAACAGATTTAAACTAAAGAAAGTGAAGTGGATAGACAAGATAAAAAGTTTGGCCATTGAAGAATGTTTGAAGACGTTAGAAATACTTATCTCTGAGAAGGGCAGGCTCATGGGGATATGAGAATTTTCTTCTGATACTGCAGATTTGTCATGTGGAAGAAGAATAAGCCTTGCTCAGGCAGTCCCCAACTATGTTTGCAAGTATGAAGGAAGCGGATCTGGCTCAAATCTATCATTTTCCATAAAATGAGAAGCTCATCCTTAGGAGATGGTGAAAACCTCCAGAGGATTTTAAGCATTGATGGAGCGTCTGAAAGTGATATTTTAGAGGATATGCAAGCACCAGATAGCAACTAGGAAATCTCTAAAATCTCTTCAAACCCTGAACTTTTTAATCCTTTAATTCTATGATTTAGATCATGTGATACAGTTAGAGTGCTGTGGAAAGGTGAGCATAGCCCATATCAAGATAGTGGGTATTACTAATGGAAGTTTCCTGAGTTATCCAGAAGAGAGAACTCACGGTCAACTGTTGCTTTTGACATCCATCCCAGTCTAAGCTCAGCTCTGCATACCAGAAACGTGATTTTGTCATTCTGCCAGCGTTTACCAGACTCAAGAGAGCTCACACACACAAGTGCAGTTTTCGTGAGACTGATGTATGAAACCAGAACGCCAATTTACTCATTTCTGATGAGAAAGAAACCTGTTAATGGAATTTATATTCCGTTCCTCTGGCCAGCACATCTCCTGGCATATGATATCGGAAGCCAAATTAAAATCAAACTCTTGATTGGTGAGCATGGAATCAGAACAAGATGAGATAACTCCAGAAATTTAATGTTTGATCGTATCAGGCCATCAGCTTGATGCATCCTTCTCTGTATTAGTGACATAAACTGTCGCCTGGAAATATCAGGTCACCTTCTATCATCACAGCTTTCCTTTAGCCTGCATTTAATCGAACTGCCTGGCTTCTCATTCAGCTATTCTTTTTCCCAGGCTTCCTGGAATGAGCGATTGCTTTGAACTTTCCTCAGTGGTTAAGGACACAGGCTGCCTGTGTTCTAACCTGGGTTCTAACACTTCCTACTGAGATTTGTTGGGAAAGTTACTTAACCTCTCTATTGCTATTGCCACATCTAAAAAGGCATAATTAGCATCCATCTCTCAGTGATGTTGTAATGGTTAAGTGAGTGAATATGTATAAAGCTTTGAATAATACCTGGCACACATTAAGCATGCAAAATTAGTTATTACTGAGATTTTAGCCAGTTACAGTTATGTGATATTTTTTTTCTGAGAGACATTAGATTTATTTAAATTTATTTTGCAAAAATATTTTGGTTAGTTTTTTTGTCGACATTTTAATTTCATATGATAAAGTTATTGGCTTTATTTCAGTATTCTCGAAGGACACCTCACTGCTTCCTGCCCATCTGCACATATACCAACATCCAGTAAACGAGCAGTCAGAGAAGGAGAAGATGTTGCTGTAGGCCAGGATTCGTCAAGAAAGATTTCAAGATTAAACAAGGGTTAAATTTATGGCGTGTTGGAAGATACCAAACATCATATAAAGCTCATCTAATGTTTTTAAAGAAAGGCGCTTGGAAAAGATTATATTTTATGATAATTGAATTTTTCTTTAAATGCTAATGTTGTATCTGGAAATATTTTAGTTGGAAAGTGAGGTTCCCTTGGTGATCATTTCCCATTTAGCTCAACTGAGTAAAAGAAATTATATATCAGATTAAACAAAAATCTGATGAAGAATTTCTGTGACCAGATTATGTAATGTTTCATACGATACAATTTTTTGCCTACCTAAGCTATAAGTAGGATCCTCCCATCTAATTTGGATGACATGACTGCTTATCTACTATGCCGAATGTATATGTGTGTATATGCAGAGAGAGTCTATATTTAGTATAAAAGTTAGTCTGGGCCTTTGATTAGAGAAGGAGCCAATAGAGAAACAAGAAATAGAAGAAATACCATTTGGAATGAAGTTGAAGTCTCTCTTTTTAAGAGGCAAGAATTTAGGTAATGCAGGGTAGCAGCCAGGTTATGAAAGCCTTGGTCTTAGATATTGGTTGGGGCTCATCTGTATTAGTTTCCCAGGGCTTCTGCAACAAATTGCCATAAACTTAGTGGCTTAAAACAAGAGAATTTACCCTTTCATAGGTCAAGAGGCCAAAGTCTGAAATCAAGGTGTTGGCAGGACTGGTTCCCCCCGGAGGCTCAGAGGGAGATACTGTCTTGTGCTTCTCTCCTGGTTTCTGACGGTTGCCGGAAATCCTTGGTGTTCTTAACATTTCCGTCTGTGCCTTCATCTGCACATCTGTGCTGCCTTCTCTCTGTCTCTCCTTGTGTGTCTCTCTGTTTCCTTTTCTTATAGGGACACATTGTATTTTGGAGTCATCCTATGTCATGAATGAATTCATCTCAAGATCCCTAACTAATTATATTTGCAGAGATCCTATTTCTTAATAAAGTACATATTTATATTTTTGCTGAAACATAGAAATCACAATTCATTAGGTTCCAGAGTTTTCAGGTTGTGTGTGAACTTTTGCAGGATACAATTCAACCTACGGTATCTTCCGTTGTACAGATGGGAAACAAGGAAAAGGAGTGCAGATAGGGTGGGTGTGTTGGTAGGAAGTTCCACTCTGATGATTCCTGTGGGGTTTTTTTTTGTGTGTGTGTGAAGTAGGCTCATCAATAAGTCTAAAAAGCTTGTAGATTTCAGTGTAGTTAATATAAGGCTGGAAATAGATGTTGTGGAGAATGGGAGCGAGTTGACTGGAAAGATGTATTACAGGTGAGGTTTGTGATCATAAATTGAGAGTGGCACCCATCTGCTACTAAGAACTCGAACATCAGATTCCGTGGTACGGCCTTCAGACCACGCCATGATCCTAACACATGTAATGTCTTCAAACTTTTCTGCATGGCCTTTAGCCCATAATACAGCCCCACAAAGTTATTGCTGTTCCATAAAACTTCCTATTAAAATTATACCTACTTGCCTTTACTTAGTCTTTTTTTCCAGTTTATTTTCTCTCTATTGACAGTCTATCCCGGAAGATCCCTCACGTGTAGTTATCTCAGATGGGCTATTTTAAAATCAGTTGCTGCATGTTCTGTTTCCACAGAATGACTCTTTTGTACTTAGTTTATTTCATTCTCACATCTTTGATAGTTAGTAGTCTACATGTCCATCACACCATATAGACTGTAAGATCTAATAAGTGAAGGGTTTGGTCACAGTGAGTTTTGGGTATCTCTTGCATCTAGTACATTGCATTGCACAAAATAGAAACATGATAAATGATTTTAGAATTGAGTTGGTGACAGCTATTATATTTATGTTTTCTAGTTGATGTAGGATGATGAATCTACTGACACGAAATTGTTACAAGTAATTTTTTTCTCTAGTAAAGGAGATAAATTAATAACAAACTGTATCTTCTCTCTTGCCATCTAGTCTTTGATCACATAGGGCTGGCGAGGTTTAATCACGCGAACTAAGTCTTGAAACAGAGTGAAACAAACTGGCTTATATATAAATTTAATTTGTGATTTATTATTGTAATACTGTTTCCAAGAGAGTTTACTTGTGGCCTCCAAGGATTGGCATTATTTATTATTATTGATACATTGTTTATTATGTATGAGTGATGTGAAGCTGCATTTTTAAGCTGAGTCTGTATTAATATACTTGAGATCGTTTACTGGATGCTTCCTTTGTGCCTGAACTGTGCTGCTGAGGACATAGCACGGCGTGGAGCGTGACACACGGCCCCGCCCTCTGGGAGCTCATGTTCGAGAGACAGGATGACAAACACTGATACCAGAGAGCTTACGTGTGTGCTCAACGACGGAAAACGATTCTTTCGTGATGGCTCTAAAAATCTTGAACTTATAGAGAAAGAGAGTAGAATGGTGGTTACCAGAAGGCGGGGTAGGCAATGGGGAGAAGATGATCAAAGGGTGCAGAATTTCAGTTAGAGGAAATAAGCTTTTGAGATCTAGTGTGGAGCCTGTGACCATAGTTAATAATGTGTTACATATTTCAAAATTGCTAAAAGAATACATTTTAAATGTTTTCACTACAAAATAATGATAACTATGTGAAGTGATGACTATGTGAGCTAGCTGAAATTAATCATCTCACAATGTATGCACGTAGCAAAACATCATGTTGTACCCCATAAATTATAGAATTATTAATTTTCAATTAATGGTAAAAATTTTAAAAAGGTTTCAATCATCTTATCAAAATGTGCCCCACATGTCATTTTCCGTACAAGGCATATTCTCATTCTGTTTGTATCGACCTAATCGTCATATGGGATCTCCAGATTTTTTTAATTTCTTGAAGAATAAACAAAGTAATAAAGACATTGATATTTGCTTAAAAATAGAAAAAATATACTTCATTTGGAATTCACTCAAAAGAGAAAATGTTCAGTTAAACAAAACTTGTAGAGAACTATGAAAAACTCTAAGAAGAAATAATCATTTTTTTATAGAACAATTTAGTCTTTAAAACTATTTAAAATCTTAAATTTATACCATAAAATTAATGTGTAAAATTTAAAAATGGATTCCATTTGTTATTTGGGAAACAGATACATTTGGATCTTAATGTGTAATAGCTAACAAATAAGAATGTGAAAACCAAAAGCATTCTTTTGCGATTTGAATTATTATATGAAACAGAAGCAACCAGTAATTTTGAGTAATATTTAGTGTTTTCGACAATATTTTCTCAAAAATCATACAAGACAATTTCTGTCTCCCAATTTGTTCATTCAGGAATGTTTGCTTAGGACGAGGCAAGGTCTTGGTCTCTCAGAATTTAACTGTGAACTGCCCTGGAATTTTCCTGCTGCCCGAGAGCCTGCATTCTAGCAGCAGAAGATGGTGTGATTACGTATTACATAAATACTTTCAATAAAGTAAACATGATTACGTGGTTGAATGTAATGAGGAGGCCTAATCTGATAGAATTGTCATTTAGCACTAAGCCAAGAACTGGAAGGTTAAGAAAGAGCCAGCCATGCAAAGAATCAAAGAAGAACAATCATGCCCTGAAGTGGCTTCCTCTGCTCCACATATGAAAGTTTATTAAGTTAGATCCAGAAATGTATTCAGGCAAAAATGTATTTATGTTTGTGTTAAGAAGTAAAAATCACATTTCATTATATACCTAGCCTTGTTATGAACACAATTTTTTTTTCAAATGAATCATATGCTTAATAAGGTGAAAAATATGCATTTTAAAATGAATGGTAATTTGCATTAAAATAAAATGAAGCTTGTAAAGTTCAATTGCCTATAATCTCACTAAGCCATTCTAAAATGTACTTTTATTGAGTTTCAATGTGTTACAGCATGACTGACTTAAGCAGCACACTCTCAATGGAACAAAAAAGGAAACCTTTAAAAAACACATCCGGAAAGATGCTTTATTTAAATGTAACGGCAATACAAAGAAAGTTGACGATTGAATTTGGAAAAGAGTATTCATTGAAAATAGTTTTTTCCTTAATTATGCTTTTTTTTCCATATTCTGTGTTTCTGAATATAGCACTGGGCTAACATTGCACATCATGATTTCCAGTTTCAGCTGTGTGATTCAGTCTGTGTGTCACAATAGAGTCATTTAGAAAGATGAGAAAAGAATTGTGGTAGCTGAGATGGGGTTTCTGAGAAAGTGTCTCCTAATATTTCTCCTTGAAAATTTTATGATATACTTCTGGACAAGATGCTGAAATAAGGCTACCAATGATACCATTAGGCCGATATAACCGATTAAATCACCACACCTCAGATCGATGTTCATCGCATTGCTGTCTACCTTGAGGACTATTTAAAATTTTGACAGTTATTAGGAATATATAATAGTTAGTGGTTTTTGAGTACATATTTAGTTCCTTTTATTTTAACACATATGTAATGAGTGCAATGTTCAAAGGGCCTTTGTATAGTGTTTCAAGTTAATATCCAATTTTTTATATCACTTAATTCCCACAACAAATGTGTAAACACTCAAGTTTCATACTTATTTTGTTAAACCACTAGATTCTGAAATATGCCCAATGCTATATATGTGCATCATCATTTTTGTAAATATAAGGATTTGAAAGAGAAATAGTGTACTTTGAATTATCTTTATTCCTTATACTGCTTCTGAAAATATGAATCTGATTTCTTCTTCCTTAATATGATTTGGACACATTTTCTAAGCTCTCAAGTAAATGTTCGCATCTTTAAAATATGGGCACTATTTTCTACTATATGCTTTAAAAATTTTATTATAAATAATGCTTAAAATAATGTATATAGGCCAATTATTACAATGCTGATCATGAAAAATAAAATCATGCATGTAAAATTATCACAATATCTGACATATAACAGCTTGTAGTTTCCATCTGTGATAATGACACGATATCAAAGACAGCAGAACATGATGGCCTCGTACACTCTTCCCAGTGATTCGTCTGTCAGTTCAGCGTTCGAAATGGCCTTTGCGTTTGTTTATTCCTTTGTTACCACAGCCAAGTGAAAAGTGGTAGGTAAAGTTTGGAATATTGATGGTAACAAGCACTCTTACTTAGCTGCCCATGAGCTTATAACATTTTAACCTGTACCAAATCACCTTACTCCTAGACCTTGTTTTCTTGGGAAAAGTCTTCTAGTCCCACTGCTTAGATTCCAGACCATGTAGATTCAGCGTAAGCAATTCTGACTCAAATGCACTCTCTGACAGCGGTCTCCAAGAATTAAACGAATAATAATGACAGTGGCTTATAAAATGAAGCAAGGACTTCTTGCCTCTGTGACGCACCTTCAGTTGAACTCCAGACGAAGAAATTACAAAAATATGAGATTCATAAGCATTTTCAAAAGGTAGGAAGTTATAATATATTTATGCATAAGAACACTGTATATTAAAGCAATATTGCCTGATTAGAATTCATCAAATAGTTTTTATAAAAAAATACACTTAAAAATAGCACAAGATAATTTTTATTTTCTTCAGAATGGAATAGAATAGATCTGGCTGTTCACAGGTGGGAGAAAATTATTTGCAAATAAAGTATGCCTTCGCGGCGGGTGGTGGGTGTAGGGCGACGGAAGAAATACTGAAAGGCTGAGGCAGAGCCGTGCCGTCTGGAACCCTGGCCACCAGGTGCATGTGACCACCAAGCACTTGGAATATGCTAGTGCAGACTAAGGTGTGCCATACACGTGAAAAACACTGGATTTTGAAGACAATATTGTTGACAAGAATATAAAATATCTAATTTATAATGTTTTATATTGATTTTACGATGAAATAACATTGTAAATATATTAAGTTAAAGCATATTGCTATTATAAAATTAATATCTATTCAGTTTTTATCTGTTTTTATTGTGGGTACTAGAAAATTTAAAACCACATATGTAGCTTGCATTATATTTGTGTTGGGCAGTGCTGGGCTACAGTCTAGTAATTGTATTTGCCACTAACAAGTTTTTCCTGATCTCTGCACCCTAAACGTGTAGGCCTAGTTGATCTCTAAGGCTCTTTCACTTCCTAACTGTTTCATGATTCAGTTATGACTCTTGTTTCATGACCTTACAACTTAGAGAAATATAGTCCTTAACCCACATTTTACTTTACTTATCTATCTGTTCTCTTGTCCTGGAATAGTCTACCTATATGGAAGACATTTTTGTAAAGATCTTTTCTAAACTTGTATATTTTAACAGAGTATTTGTTTTGTGGTGCAAAACCAGTTGCATGGATTAATAAAAATGTATTAATATTATTGCTGCACTTTGAAATTGTTGTACCATGCCAAAAGTGAAATTTCTCACTAAAATCTTTTTATTCATGCCATGGAAGTGATGTCAGGTAGCACTTGTAATGACAGTCAGATAAAAAAAATAACTTCATTGTACCTGTCTTTCGTATTTGATATTTGAGCCATTAATAAGAAAGATTACTTTCTTTGTAGGCCATGGTAAAAATAAACTTGTGGTTTAATTGTCTTATGAAATAGAGGTTTTTCTTTTTAATTTCTGATAGATAAAGATCTTTGATTAAGACATTTCATTGAATGTGTAGTAGGTTTTGTACAATGGCCAGGAAAAAAAATCAACAGATTATACTCCCCTTTGGCTATGAAATTTAAAAATGGCTAATAGATTTCTTAAATGGATAGTAATAAAAATAATATTACATGGACTAAGCGCATGCCTGCATAATGTGAATTCCACTGCTTATTCAATGTCATTATTCAAAAGAAAAAAGTCAAGAAGATAAATTGAAGCAATTAGATGAACTAAAGTATTCAGAAGAAAAATGTTTCCATTAAGTTCCCTTCTAGCCCTACTTCTTTACTTATTTTCTATTTTTTTGCTTCTTAGTAAAAAAAAAAAAATGAATATGATCCTGCAAGCATCTATTGATCATTGAGGATGTCAGTGCATATATCCTGGAATTATATAAATTAAACATCATCGAATTTGGGGCTTAAATACCATAGTGTATGCATGCTGTCATTTTAGGAGAACGCCTTTCTCAATGAAGTTGCAAGGGATTAGATTAGATTCATTAGGAAGAAGCAGACTCCAAGACAGACTTTAGTGTGCAGGATGTTTATTAGGGAGTGCCTCTGGGGTAAATCCTCAGGGAAAAGAGGGAAAGGAAACAGAGTTTGACAGAGGGAGAAGACAGCTGAAACGTGGTCCTGACAATACTCTGAGCTGGCCCATGCGGAGCTCTCAAACTGAAACAGCGTTTCAGAGCTATCTGTGCTAGGCTGAAATGGCTGGACCTTTATGCTGCGTCAGATTCTCTCTGGATCTGGGCCATCCTGGCTTTGGATGAGGTGGCTCTCTGTTACTGAGGGCATCCCTGGAGCTGCTGACAGCCAAAAGCTGTCTGTTGACAGTACTCTCAGCCGTTGGGACCACCAGTCATTACATAGTTTACATCAGTCTGTGACCTATTTCTTCATGACATTTATGTATTCATGTGTATAATAAACATATATTGAGTGCTCTGTATATGGTAGGCATCATCCTACTTTTTCAGGATGCAATGTAAAAAGATAGAGTCTCTAAACTTAGGATTCTAGGTGTCCAGTTCGCTGTCACTGGTCCCGTTGCAACTGTTCTTTGTCGCCACCAGAATTTCTAATCAGTTGAGCCAATCATCTCCTCATGATGCATCCTACTTTTAACGTCCTCTCCCCCTCTGTACCAAGCACATATTCTATGATTCATCATGATAATCACTCCCTGAGTTCCCGAGCTCCCCCCTCCTTTAGCTGAAAAAACCTCCGATCTGGCTATATTTATCATCGCAGAGTTCCTGAAGCAATTAGACATGACCGGGAAAAGACACGTGTGTGAACACGCAGGCACCCCGCCCCCCGTGCTGACTCTCTTCACTTTAAGTCCATGACGGCGAACGTCAAGCGAGCCTCGGTGCTACCTGCCAGTTCTACTGCATTTATTAATACTGTACGAGTCATACCGTATTTCCCTGACAGCTTTATCCTCTGCTGGCCCAGATGAACAATTCCAGTGGTGTGCTGGTATAAGTTCAAATACGGGCTTTCAGGGGCGGGGGTGGGGAAGTCCTAATATGTAACATTTGCTAATTTTTGTATCGTAAATATTTCCCCCATAGCCGATTTCAAGTCACCAAGGCGACATCACTGAAGGTGGGCTGGGGAGCACACTCCGCTCTCCTGAACGAAGGCATCAGTTCCAGCCGGCACTGAGCACGGTTCACACTTTTCTCTTTCTCTTTCAGCCTGCAACGATTTCTTCCACCCCCGCCCTCATTTCATATGATGTCTTGCCTTCTTATTTCGGTGAGAAGTAGAAACAGTTTGAAGAGAGCTTCCACATGCCGCACCACCGAATCCGCCGCTTACCTGCCCGGCTCCACGCACTCCGAGTCCCTGCCGTGGCCAGGACGCGCCGGCCTCCTCGAGGTCAGAGCCGAGCACGCGCGGGACGAGGCCGTCCGCCGTCTCCTGTTCGGGGCTTTTGTCCCGCATGTCCTCTCTCTCTGCGGCATCACTGCTTTGCTCTTTGCGGCTCATTCTCATCAGCATACGCACGTGCCGTGATGTCCTGTCGAAAGGCAAAGCTGCTCACCGACAGTCCCAGAGCTAACCCACCGTGGCTCTCTCCCTTGCAGAGCAAAACTTAAGAGTTGGCTTCCTCCTTCTGTCTCGTTTCCCCAATCCCAGGTTTTGTTGAATCTACTCCGGTCAGGGGTTTGTCCTCACTTCTTTCTGAACTTACGTGTCTCAAGTTCACGGGTTACCTCCACGGTGCCGAGATAACGGCCAGTTCTTAGTCGTCTTCTGTCTCGATCTTTCAGTGCCGGCCGCCGACTGGCTGGTAACTTGGTCCTCCTTTACCAGGTTACTGTAAGAGCCTGTGGAATTTTCTGCAGCTGCTTCCTGCCCCGCCGTTCCGCACGCTCCGCTCTGCACGGCGGCCCGGGCGCTGTCGCTGAGCGTCGGGCAAGTCTGCTCTCACGCTGACTCCGCCCTTCCCATTTCACCAGGAATGGATCCGAAGTGCTCCACGGCTGGCCTCATGTCCTGCCTTTCCCTGCTTCACCAGCTGTGGCCGCACGGCCTCCTTGCCGTCCCTCAGTGACGTCAGGCACTCTCCCGTCTCCAGCTTTCTGCACCTGGCATTCCCCCTTTACCTGTCAGTCAGAAACCTTTGCTGGCTTCGGCATCGCCATGGCCCGCCCCCCACTTCATTCGAGTTGCTAGTCATAGTCGCCTTCTTAGTGAGGGCTTCCTGAGCACCTTTGTGAAAATCACATTTTCTCCCCTATCTTTTGTTCTCACGTTACCCTGCCTTTGTTTCTTGATGATATTATTTCTCCTAACTTTATATTATATATCTTTTCTTTATTGTCACTTTCCTAAGGACTTTCGATGGCAGAAACTTTGATTGGATTCTTGCTCCATTCTCAGCATTTGTTTATTCCATATACTAAATGCTCAATAGATATTTGTTTACTAAATGAAATGAGGTAAACAACTAGTGGTGTGCTGGTGCCAGCTTGCACAGACTTGCAAGAACCATTTGTATTCATCTCTTCCCAAATCCATAGTGACATGACATTGTTAGCTTGAAACTGGCCATGGTGGGAGTATTTCCTCCATGGGAATTAATAAATGATACATATTAGGGCTTCCTTACCCCAGGAGATCCAGTCGTTAAACATGTACTAGCACACCACTTAAACAGGAAGATCCAAGTATGAGGTGGGGTGGTGTAATGTGGGAGGAATACCTAACAGGGAGTGGGGGTGGGGAGAAGTTGGAGTTTTCTTATAGGATATTTTTAAAGAGGATGTTAAAGGATGAGCAAAAGGTAGCAAGATGAAATGAAGTTAGCAAAAGAAATGAAAGGCCTTACAGGCAAAAAAAAAAAAAAATATATATATATATATATATATATACACCAAAGTTTTTATGGCATAATGCTTATGCCTTACTATGGCTTAGCTTACTATGGCTTCTGAAGAAAATAGAAGAGAATTAACAGTAAGAGATGATGTCTTAGAGAGACAATAGTAAAATCATGAAGGACTGTGTGTACCGAAAGACGCAAAGAATAGAAATATACTTGGCCAGGACCTCAATTTGGGGATCTTCGAACAACCATTTACTAAGGCTGTGGCTGCCCCATAAGACATTTGAAAGGCTCTCTTGTAGAAGACAAGGCAGAATAACGGAAATTGAGGTTTTAGCCCCAAACTCCAGCATGGTGTCGTGGTGAGCTATGCGGGATCAACTGGGAGCAAATAAAATCGTCTTTGTGCCTCCACACGCGGTCAGATCGACAGTCTCTGTGGTCCCTTCCTCTTAGGCCAGTCACCAAGCACATGCCTTATATATTACCCTGGACATCAACAACACTGTTGATGTTGATTGAGAAAGATTGAGTCCAATTTTTTTTAAGAAAATAAGGATCATTTTTTACTGGGGTTTAGCAAATCTTCCAAGTGGGTAGAAGTCTTAGATCAACTTCCCAGGTAAATGCGAACCAAATCCCCTGTAGAGAAATACAAAAGAAAACAAATTCCAAGAGAAATTGAATCCAAAGGACAAATGAGGATCAAGAGATTTAAAGCCAAACAGAGAAAAATTATCCTGAGAACTCAACATCTTTTGATCCTTTTGCTCATTACAATGAATGTATTAACCATCCACCGCCTATCCTGAATAACTGAACCAGTCTTAAGTTTTCAGTAGAGGATGGAGTGTCTCAGTAATATATGCAAAGATGTGAGGACCATGTCAAATTCAAAGTTACAATGAGATATCCAACTGGTGATATTAAGCATGAAATAATATATAGCTCATTTAATTCTCTCTGTAACCCTTTAGTGTATGACTTATATATTTACTGGTACTACTATATTATAGATGAGACTAAGGTGCAGAAGTATTAAGTAATTTTCTTAAGTTTATATGGATAGTAAGTGATGGAACAGGGATCTAAACTCAGGTAAGAGCCTACACACACCTTCTAACTCAGGAGACAGAGCTGGGCTAAAGATTGGGATGTGGAACTCATTCACATAAAAAGCATATCTTAGCCTATTTATGCTGTTATAACAAAATGCATCCAATGGATAAATTATAAAAAACAGAAGCTTATTTAGTTCTCACAGTTATGGAGGCCATGATGTTCAATATCAAGCAGGCAGGTTTGGCATCTGACAAGGTCCTGGACTCTTCTTTCAGGGTAGCACCTTGTTGCCGCATCCTTCGGAGGGGATGAGTATCGTGTGCTCACGTGGTGAAGGGAGGAAGGGCAAAAAAAAGGCCACACACTGTGGGAAACCTCTTTAAGAAGGTCTTAACCCCGTTCATGCGGGAGGAGCCTTCAGGACCTAATCACCTCTTAATATGATTGCGTTGGGGATTAAGTTTCCACATGAATTTTGGAGCAGTACAAACACTAAAACATAGAAAAAGGTAATGGAACCCAGGAGAAGGAATGAATTACCCAGTAGGAGTGTAAAGTGAGAACAAAAAAAGGACACGAGAAACCTCCCTTAGGAACACCAATGTTTGTGGAATAGTTTGAGGAAGAGAATATACATAAAGGAGCCTCAGAAAAAGCTAGAAAAGCAGAGAGACAAAGAATCTCAACTTAGAGATGCTAAGAGAAGGAAGGATTTTCAGAAACAAAGATGAATGGCCAGCAGTGTAAAGTATTGCAGAGGTCAATGAGGTAAGGGCTGGAATAGATTTCTGTAGTCAGCAACGAGCGGGGCCCTTTTGTGAACAGTATCATTGCCGTGGTGAGGAAAGAAACCACAGTTCCATGAGTCAGATTTCAAAATGTGGAAACCATGAGGAAAATAATTCTTTGAACAAGGTTAGCTACAAAGGTTAAAAAGAGAAAGGGCAATTATTTGATGGGAGATGCAATTTCAAGGGATAGCTTTTTTATTTTATGATTAAGAGATGAGCAAATTTAGATGCTGATGGCATGGAGACAGAGGTTAAAAATATTAAAAACAAAAATGACCAATGAATGAAGCCTTGAAATGTCAATAACAAATGGGAGACTAAGACTAGAAGGAATAAACCTCAGTCTTCCTAATATTCAGGAAGTGTAAGATCAGTGTAAGATCACCTTACACTATAATTGATTTCCTCGGAATAAGCTTGAAAATGCAATCATCAATACCGTTGGGAGGTTAATCTCAGCCCTCTGGCAGCTCCCCCTCCTGAGAAGACAGGAATCCTGGTCCTTCAGCCCTCTTTAGGTCAGGTTCCCGTTCACAGTTTCCTGGGTTATTGGCTGAAGCAGGATCCCTCAGCTGCACTGTGGGAACAGATACTCCTTCGTGTCTACGAAAGGTTTCATTTCAGCTTCCAAAGCTCCCTCATCTGTGCGGATGCTCATGCACCCAGAATCCACCCAGGGCCTGTGTAGATTTTAAATGTCAAACATTTATCTTGTTTCTTATTTGGAAGGTAAAGGCTAATTGTCAAGACTTTTGAAATTCCAAATTGTCTGAATGTGGTTCCACCCATGTTTTGGTCAGTAAAAAGGCAGATTAAGTTTTCCAAGGTGAGGGAACCCACAAAGGTAAAACTGTCCTTTATGAAATTAATAAAGGGCCATAAGGTGGGAACTGTGGTAGGGGCCCGAACCCTGCAAATGTGTAGGCACAGTTAAAATATGTGTGTATATAACCAGCCATTGTTTCGTAGTTTGCTTTCCTGTAATTGCTCCCTACTCAGGAGTCATTTAGCTGATGGTTATAATGACACTCAGCTTTCTTTATTCTCCCACAGACACCGTCACCCTTGTGAGGCCCAAGGCTGGTTCTGAGACATCTTCCCAGCCCTGCGTTCCAGTGGGCCAGCTGACCCACCCAGAATGGTGGCCCACACCAAGGAACTGACTCAGCTGGTCTTGTGATCCCCACCCACGAACTGACTCCATACAAGAAGACAATTTCTACACCCCTGTGATTCCACCCGAAACCCAGCCAGTCAGCAGACCCAATTGCCTGTCCTTTACCCTCCAAACTATCTTCAAACACCCTTTCTCCCAAATTCTTGAGATGGGTTTGAGAAATTCCTCCGTCTCCTCACGTGGCACCGGTGACATTAAACTCTTTCTCCAGGGTACATGTTTCTCCAGGGTTTCTCTGTAACCCCTGCTGTCTCGACGTACTGGCCTCCTCCTGAACAGTGGGCGGTGAACCTGGTTGTGCTGTAATGAAGGGTTGTTTCCCCCTGGGCTCAGTTGCTCATCGCACAGAAAGCCAATTACTGAGACAATGGGGATTGTCAAGGAAGAAAGGAAGTTTATTGTGTAGTGTATCAACTGGGAGATGGCAGCACTGCCTCAAATCCACCTCCCTGTCGATGAGGTCAGCGGGTTTTCTGAGGTGAAATGAAAATTCAGGAAGTGAGTGAGCATCGTTACTGTTTGGGGTGGAGTGCAGGGTACACGAGCACAGTGAGAAATCACACTGGCACATGCTTTGCATGATCAAAAAATGGCAGATAAACCCCTCCCAGGGGAGAGATTTTAGTAGTATGATGAGCTAGGGGCTATTACGTTATCCTTTTGATTTTGAGTGCATGGCGGATTGTGGGGATTAGATTGCTCTCTGGGTCCTTGGGCAAGGTGTGTGGTGGAATGCCACTTATCTTGACTTCTTTGAATGATTGGGTGGTATAAGGCCTTGTAATTATCTCATTGCTGCGAGAAGAGTCCACCATTTCTGAAAAACAGCTCAAAAAGGAGGAGAACAGTGAGACAGAATTACAAAGTTCTGGTCAGCAAATCTTACTGGCCTGGGAACTTGAAACATAACAGAACTGCAAAAAGGTGTTTTTGTTCATGGAGGGGTTACAAAGGGTTGCCCCAAATAAAGCTTAGAGGGTGAATCAAAGACCGCCGAGGAGGGACAGGGGTATGTTTCTTGTTGAAAGCAGCAAAATACAAGTTAGGTCTTTGGGTACATTTGTCTAAGGGAAGAAAGTTAACGGATTTGCTGTATTGCGTCTCCTGTTTTCTCCGTGCCTAAAGATATAAAGATTATCTGTTGAGAGTGAGGAAAAGTAGTAAGAGAGAGGAATGTGGAGAAATTCTAGACTCATCCCTATTTTTGAAAGAAAATGAGAAGGAGACGGTGACTCTGGAAAAATGTAAGACTTTCTGGTCCACACGCATGTCCAGGGGAAGTTTGTGAGTTTGTGGAGGCACTGAACTGCCTGCTTTTGTCATTTTCTGTAATGGCACCCGGCAGTTTGTGTTTGTCAGTGCGCCGGGCTGGGGTTGTGCCAGGAATATACGGACAGAAGGAAGAAGGGAGGTGCGGATGTCGGCGCAGGCAGGACGGATGCGACTGAAGACAGTGAAGACGGAAGGATGCTGGCAGGTGCGGCCGGCGTGAAGAAACGCAGGACTTGGTGAATGAGGGAGAGCTGGGGCCTGAGGTCGGGAGATGACCTTGACGAAGCATCCTGGCAGGGCGGCCTGAAGGGAGTAGGCAATTTAACCGAGAATAGAGATAAAATGGTCTGGAAGCAGTGCCTTAAATGCTCAGCGTTCAGTAGGATAAGCAGCTTCCACTCGAGAGGGATAAAAGGAGTATGTGTCCGTACGGGAGGCTCAGCTTTCAGTTAGGCGCTGGAGAGGTGATGGCAAGCTGAGGAGGAAAGGTTGGTTCCCATGAATTCACAAGACACTATAGAAAGATTTCGGACAGGTTTGGGGAAACAAAAAGCAATGAGAATTTGATCCAACTGAAAAAAGCACAGAAGAATGTGGAGGGAGTTAGATAACTCAGGGGTGACCGAGGATAACATTTGACATGAGGGTTCCCCAAGGATTGATCTTCACAGTCCTCTGGTCCCTGAGAGAATCCAGGGAGCAGCTGGAGTTTGGGGAGAGGAATGAAGACCTTGCTCTCTCATAGGTCAGTTGCTGTCTGATGGATGGAGTTTTTGAGTAATTCTGGTTAGTTGAGCAGGCAGGCTGAGGGAGTATTTGTTTCTCCATTTTCTCAACATACGCTGGAAATGGCAGTGATCTTTGGTGACATAGGTCTCGCTTTCTGAGTAGAGCCAGGCCGGCTTGGCTGAAAGGGGGCTGGCCCCAAGAGAGGGTATGTTAGGCATACTTCAGCAGGGTTCTTGGACTTTCACTGTGTGCTGGAGACCCCAGAGTGGCTTTTCAGTAAGTTCATTCTGTTTGTTTTGATGCCAATAGAAATACTATTGAATTATGTAAGTGATATTAATTGACTTCCCTGCCTCTTACCTTTGTATCTTTAGTTACACGGGCCTTGAAATTAGTAGCTGCTTTGTGATAGGTTGTAAAAATGCTGGAAAGTTCCTTCTGTGTACATAGTTCCTCTGCTACCCAACTCTCTCTAAACATTCACTTATACATTGGTGCCGTGGTTTCAATGAGTCCCCCAAAGTTTATGATTAGAAACTTAACCCCCAACACAGCAGTGTCGAGAGGCAATTAGCCCTCAGGAATGGATTAATGTCATTGTTGCAGAAGTGGGTTTGTTGTCCAGGGAGTGAGGGCCTTATAAAGGATAAGTGCGGCACCTTGCCCTCCTCTCTCTTGCCCGTGTGATGCCTCCCACCAAGTTAAGCTGCAGCAAGAAGGCGCTCACCAGATGCTGGCCCTTTGATCTTGAACTTTCCAGTCTCCAGAACCATAATAAATAAATTTCTGTTTATTACAAATTACCCAATCTAGGTATTCCATTATAGCATTACAAAATAAACTAAGACAATTAGAGAGTAATATTTTTATTCCTTTTTAAAATGCAGATACACCCTGGGAGGAACAATAAGGGGAGCCTTCCTGGGCAGTCATACTTTGATGTGATGACATCATTGAATCTTTTTTTGAGATATGGCACAACTTTTGAGAATACTCAGGAGCATGGGGATGGAGTGGGGAGTAACATGGGTGCAGAAATAGAAGACACAGGCCATTGAAGATAAATTCAGTTAGATACAAAGAGTAATATAGTACTTAGTGTGTGCAAGCCTCTTTCTAAATGCTCTACAAATATTAACGTATTCAATCCTCATAACAATCATATGAGGTGGATACTATTATTATCGTTCCCATATCACAGATGAGGAAAATGAAGCATAGAGCAATTAAGGAACTTATCCAAGGCTGCACAGCTGAGTGGGCTGGAGTCTATCTTAGGCTAATTGAGAAGCAGCTGAGCATAATGGTTAACTAATGCCATTCCCAGCATATTCACTCACTCTGATAGTTAATCAGTCTTGGGTGTCTAAGCAATTTATAAGGGATGATGCCGTGGACTATTTAAAAGAACCAATAGCATCTGCATAATTTAGAAGAGAATTGAGAGTGATAAAACTGTCAGTGCCCTCTCCTACGGTGATTTATGCAAGGCAGAGAAACTCAGTTACATCCAATCAAATCTCAAACTCAAACTGTAGTATGAAGTTTTTATTAGCAGTGGTGAAGGCAGAAAAGTACACATTAGATTTCTGAATATGAAATTAATGAGACGTATTAAAATAAAAAAACTTAAGCAGCAAATTTTTAAGCCTGTGTTTAATTATTTTCCTCATTACGTTTGAACCTTGTATATTTCCAAATCATATACCAAGTGATGGAGCCTGTGGCCTTGTAAAATGCTGAATGGCTTGAGAAGATCCCACCTAGAATTAATAGTGTTCTCAGATTACTGATGAAGTAATCTAAACAGTAGCGTTTAATGCAAACAGAGACTATTAGATTTAGTCTCATATACATAAATAGATTTAAGATTGAAACATTGTAATTTATGGTAAACATGCAATTTCTTATCAATGAGGAAAGAAGAAATTAGTCAATGAATGGTTCTAGGACAATTAGCCTAAAGTGATACAGGTGGGATCATTACCAAATTCCATATACCAAGATATAGTTTATATTTAACCATGGTTTTTCAAATGGCATCACAGAACTTAGCATTTGAAAAAATGGAATTTGAACTGGTCCCCAGGACTCAACTCAGAGATGTAGGTTATCTTGTCACACTTCTAATTCTGTATCACGCAGCATGGATTCCTGATCTGGACACTCTGATGCTCTAGACTTCTTAGAGAAAACATCACACGAATGTGAGCTGAAAAGGTTGTAAGACCAAAAGCCGTGACACCTGGGTGCATGTGTCTCTTGGTGGGTGTGCTTGACTAAGGTAGCACTGAGAGAATGACCCAGATAAATCATCAGAGACCTTCCTCCAGGGATGGGGCAGCAGCAACCCAGTGTCGGGCCTGCCGGGTGCACTGCCCAGTCTTATCCCCTCTGTTTACGACCAGTGATCTGGAGTGGTGGTGCATGGCGTCTGCTGTCAGACCGGAAATAAAACAGTGAGACTCAAGGTTATGTGATACACAGTTATTTGGGCCTGTATGGAGATGGATTGTTGAAGGGTCTATATCTGAGTATTGGAAATTATGGTAGTCATTAGACTACCTAAGTGGGGGATTGATTCATGGATTACTGTGTATGGAATTCCAGAAGAAGTTCTGGACCCCTTACTAATTTGGTCATTGTAATTGGTATTGAAGGAAGTGTGATTTCATTTTGACTTGCAGGCTAAATGTAATGGCTAAGAGTAAAGCACTTAGAGACCAAGTTGGAGTTGAATTCAAGCTCCACCACTTACTAGCCATATGTCCCTGTTTCCTAAACTTTTGAAAATATTTTAAAATTTGGGTTCCTGTTTAAATAGATGTTCAGTCATTCTCCTGGTACATCTAAGAAGCATCTAAAAAATTTAGTGTCCTTTCTTTTCTCTTGCTACTCACTAAGAGAAATAGAATTCTAATGTGGTATGTCTTATTTTATTGCTTTATCTTCTTTATTTTTGAGAACAGAGGATCTATAGCACTGTCGATGACTGGCTGGGAATCTGGCCATCTCTGTACCGCCTGAACACCCCAGGCAGCCCCCAGCCCTGTGTTGTTTGTGTGACATTGCCTTGCCCTAGCAGGCGTGAGCACTGCGTCTTCTAACTACCTTGGGCTCTTGTGCCATCTTCTCACTTGTCGCTAGTACTTGGATTCCTCCTTGTCCTTACCAGACACACTTCAGTTCTTCCCGTAATCTGAATTGTTGCCATAGACATTGATTCCTTTCTCCTCTAAGCCCTCTGCTTTTTCTTGTACCATCAAGACAAATTATTCACAGGTTTATCAATAGTGGATATGGATATATCAGTTTCTCTTCAGGGGCAAACATCTTCATCATTTAGCTTAATGGCTAAATCATAAAATTTAGACCAACTTTAATACATTGAGGACAAAACCTGGTAAGCATGGGTTTTTAGCTCATCTGTGGTTACTTCGTTATGCTCAAATAATAACTTTCATTTGCTAATGAAACTTGAGACACGGTGTTATGTGTTTGCGCACACGATGCCCATCCTGGTAAACACCCTGCAAGGGGCCATTGTCTTCATTTTAAAAGTGGGAGAATTGAGGCTAAGAGTTTCGTACTTTGTCTAAGATTACAGGTCTGTAAATATTGGTGTTAAGAATTCAAACCAAGGTAAATTTTACTCCAAAATCTGTGCTTTTTCCACTTAGAAAAATGCATTTTCATTTATTATTTTCTCACTTAACTGTGACACATGTTGGAATTTTTTAATGTCAAGTACTTATAAAAGCTTTACTTAGCTCTACTAACTCTAAGTAGGAATCAATCATTAATATTCTGTTTTACATTCAAAGAAAGTGAACCGAAATTATAGCTTGGTTTACTTGACCAAATTTCTTAGATTATTTTGAGTGATTTTATTGGTTTTATGAAAAATAAATAATAATCAAATCTAGATGTGAGAGAACTTGATTTTCTTTACATTGATTAGATTAATCAAATCAAAAGTGAAAGAGACCCACTCATACAAAGGGCTTTAATCATAGAGAACGATCGAAGCGTGATTAGCATTAGATAGAGCATCAGAAAAAGTTTTGAAATCTGACAGTATGCCCAATCATATTTGTCCCATATACATTAAAGTATCTTTCTTCTGTAATCATTAACAAGAAGCTAATTTATTCTAAATATTTGTGTGTGATGTTTCTTTCTCTTAATTGTGTAGAGAAAATGTTTTAATTGTTAAGTGTGTCCTGAATAAATTTGAAAATGAACTGTTTCAAATATATTTGATGCTTTACATTAATTTTTTACATTTATTTTACAATACAGTCCTAATGAGAAATTTCAAAAGTTTTTTGACCTTTAAGACTGCTGAGTATAGCAATATGAGTGCCATTATGTTTTAAATAATGTTTAAAGGATTGGAACAAAGTTATATTTGTCACAGTTGAAAATACTCCAGTGTAATCTCTTTTGATTTATGGGCCCAGAGCTCCCTGGAGAATTTTGTAAGTCAAAGTAATGCTCTGAGCGTTCAAATTCGCTGTTGGGTTTCTGATTCAGATGAAGATTTGTAACACGACAATTTGACAGCTCCTATTCTGACCATCACAGAAGCCACAATGATTTGGTGTGTACTATTATGTGTGTTCACCCTAGTAAGTGGACAATTCATGTGAGCTGTGAAGCAAAGGAAAATTCCAACATGAAAATAAGAAAAGAGGAAATTAAAAATTATATCTTAATATTCTGACAACGGAATTTTGATGATGAAATGGCCACTTTTAAATTATATCCAGATATGGCCCAATTTCATATTAAATCTCCAATACACTTTTCAATAAATATTTAGAAAAGGTAGTCGATGCTTTTCCCATTGCAGACCCTGATGGGAAGGGTGCTAACCCCCAAAATGGTCCCCCACCCTGTCACTGAAGCCCAGTTTCACTATTTTAAAGTAGAAAATTGGTGGAATTTTTTTGGTTGTTTGCTTTTTTTGTCTGTATTATATTTTAGCATGTTTATAGCCCACTGAAAACATGTATAAATATATTAATCTTCAGGTACTTGAGCATGATGAGTGTGAAAGCATGTTCGCAGCAAAGAAACACGTGCTGCACTTGGGAAGCTGTGAAGAGTGGCAGCTGGATGTGCAAGAATCCGCTCTGGTAACTAAGACAGCAGATGCTGGGCGACTTCTCTGAGACTGCTGTCTCCCAAGGCAAGTCAAATCTATCAGAGAATAGGACAACGGGCAAATAACGCGCACAGCATCTGGACCCCAGAGTGGGAATAGAATACTCCAACGACAGTGACGAGAAGATTTAACTTCAGTATGACTTTCCCAGAACTATAGGTGAGGTTCTCTATCACATGTTTTTATCATACAACTTTTGGTTATTTAAAAAAAAAAAAAAAGGAATAACATCTATTGGATGTTGGGCAGGGGGGAGGGGGAGGGGAGGAGGGGACGGGTATATGCATACACAGAGAGTGCAAATTGCACCATCCAAGGGATGGACATGCCTGAAACTCGGACTTGGGGGCGGGGGGAGGCAAGGACAATATATGTAACCTGAACATCTGTCCCCCATAATACGCTGAAAAAAAAAATTCCTTAGTGTTGTCACAATACGGACTTTGATCTCAG
Organism: Avahi laniger; assembly: GCA_963575035.1. Classification (NCBI taxonomy): domain Eukaryota; kingdom Metazoa; phylum Chordata; class Mammalia; order Primates; family Indriidae; genus Avahi; species Avahi laniger. The sequence goes on from CAUYSK010105789.1 coordinate 23,487, forward strand.
TTTTTCTCTTATGTAGAGCTATTCCTTTTAATAAAGCGACTTGTTGAACACAGTGTCCGATGCCCTTCGTCCTAGCTCATGGAAGTGTGAGCAAGAAAGAAGTGCCATGTCTTAGCAGCTGGAAACCACCGGGGTTTCTGGTGAGGGTGCCTTTGGTGGCCCCTGCCCAGGGCATCTTAGCTGCCCTACGCCTAGAACCTCTACATTATTCATTTCATTGAATTTAAGCTTCAAAAGATTATGTTCAACTATAAAGAGCATTATATTCTAAAGTAACATTTAAAGCTTTTCTGAGCCATTAACACTTTTAATCAAATTTTTCAGATTAGGTGCTCTAGCTTCAAGGCCTTAAGTAAATACAACGAGAAGTGGGAAATTTTAACGGGGAAAGAGTTGGTCATACCACAGTCTCCTGTCACTTGAGATCTTCCCCTCCCCCACTCATGCAAACTCGTGCTTCAGCCACTCTAAGTTTTCAGTTTCCTCACAGACTCACCTTTCAAAACCAGGCCCCTAACTTCTTCTAGACCACATGGCTTTCTTACTCTGCTGTGAATTTCTCTCACTACGCTCTCACAAACACCCTAAACTATTAATACTGTAGTTTCTGGTCCTTCCATTTTATCCAAATTGGATATTTTCAATCTATATTGAAATCTGATATTTCATTTGGATTTCTCTGAACTTTTTGGGACTATCCCCATAACGGCGGATGTGTATATAGGTAATTGTTGGTTTCTACTCTGACCTGGACACTCTGGCCCACTCGGTGATTCTCTTACAGCTTTTGTGGCCAGCTTCCTCTTGCATCATCCGTGGAGAACTTTTCAGCTTTAATCACTTGTCACGTGATCCCCACCCCAACTGCTCCCTCTTTTAGGACATATTCTTGTACTTCATTAAGAAGTTCTTCAATCACCTTGATTCACTTCACTTCAACCTTCAAATTAATCTATATCTGCTTTCATCTTTACCTCCTCTCTTTAGTTTTTATGGAAAAGGGCCCTTCTGCCATTCCCTGAGAAATATCAATTTACATATATTTCTAGTTCATATGCCCACCTGTGTCCTCAGAGACTTTGGCTCCATGAATCATCTAGTTTCTCCTATATTTTAAAACATTCTCTACCTGTTGGCTTTTCTTCTTGAGTGACAGAGTAACTACCATCCAACTACAGCCTTCCTCAAAGTTGACCAACTCTAGCTGTTAGCCAGTTGCTCTCCTCTCCTTCCCAGTCAAGTACTTGAGAAGATAATCTGCCTCCACGTCCGGATTTCTCAAAGCCCATTTTGGTTTACTGTTATTTGGCTTCTGCATTTATGGCCATGTTAAAATTGCTCTTCCAATGTCAGTAGTGACTTGCTTGTGGCCACTGCTCGGTCCTTATTGGCCTTTTGATCATCTTCTTATTGAAATGGATTTTCCTTTATTAGTTATGGATGATCCTTTGGATAATTTTCCAGCCATCCAGCCAGTGAGGAACTTAATAGAAATGCTCAGCTCTTTTCCCTCCATTACCGCTGAAATTCAGTGGGATCCGAAGCATCGCTGGTTATGCTCTGATACAAAGCCTTTCACATACCTCCTGTGGCACACCTTGGAGATATTGTGGGTTTGGCTCCTGACCACTGCAGTAAAGAAGATATCACAATAAAGCAAGTCACACAGTTATTTTTGTTTCTCAGTGCATGTAAAAGTTTTTTTATTTAGGCAGTAGCTTCATGTCTAAAAACCCCCAACGTATATGCCTTAATTAGAAAACACTTCATTGCTAAAAAATGCTATCAATTATCTGATCCTTCAGCAAGCTGTGATTGTTTTGCTGGCTGAAGGTCCTGCCCTGATGTTGACGGAGCTGACCGATGAGGGTGGTAGCTGCTAAAGGTTGGGGTGGTTGTGGCAGTTTCTTAAGATAAGACAGCAGGGAAACTTGCTGAATCGGTGGACTCTTCCTTTCATAAAGGATTTCTCTATAAAATACTGTTTGATAGCATTTACCCACAGCAGGTCTTCTTTTGAAATTAGAGTCAATTCTTTCAAATTCCGCTACTGCTTTATCAATTAAGTTTATGTAATATTTGAAATCCTTTGTTGTCATTTTAATGATGTTCACAGCACCTTTACCAGGAGTAGGTTCCATCTCAAGACACCACTTTCTAATTCATAAGAAGCAACTTCTCATCCATTCAAGTTTTATCATGAGGTTGCAGCAGTTCAGTTATACCTTCAGGCTCTGCTTTCTCTCTGCTTTTCATAGCATCAAGCAGGCTCCACTGCTAATTCTAGTTCTCTTGCTATTCCTACCACATCTGCAGTTACTTCATCCACTGAAATCTTCAACCCCTCATAGTGATCCA